>JARFJB010001506.1:3805000-3930000 GCA_036346205.1 Vesta saturnalis
AAATAAGAGAGACCCAAGGATACTACCTTGAGAAACTCCTCTTTCTATTGGTATTTTATCTAAACACTTGTTATTTATTCTTACACATTGCCATCTCCTGCTTAAATATGATTCAATTAGTGCCAAACTTTTTTATCGAAGTTATAAGCCTGAAGTTTTTTAATTAAAATTTTGTGAGACACGCAATCAAATGCACGTGGCAAGTCTATAAAGCTTGCCAGAGTAAATGTACATTATTCAAAACTCCGAAGGATTTTATTGACGAACTGTAAAAGTACATCATTAGTAATTTTACCTAACCTAAACCCAAACTGATTTGGATAAAATAAGTTATGTTTTTCGAAGTAAGCAGTGATTCGGGAATTAATATTTTTTTTCAAATATTTCAGAAAAGGTAGGTATTATGGATACAGGCCGGTAGTTATTTATATAATTTAAGTCGCCCTTTTTATGTACTGGAATAACAGGAGCAACTTTTAGAGCGCACGGAAATACACTATTCGCAAAAATAGAGTTTACCAGTTTTACAAGTATATATATATATATATATATATATATATATATATATATATATATATAGCGGCGTAGCCAACGAAATTGGTGTATAAAGAAAATTCAGCCCAAGTATTGACCAACACTCATGGAGGATAGAATTTAGCTTTTGACCACCGAGGCAATCATTTTTGTCGTGACCCATGAAATCGGTGTATAGGTATATACAGATTTTGAGCAATATTCGGACTAAATGCTAACAACAATCACGAGTCACATAATTTAACTCGTGGTCATCGAAGCAATTAATTCAGTTGTGACCCTAAGGAAATTGGTCTACAAATATACATTTTGGGCAATATTTGGCCTAAATGCTGACCAACAACCAATGAGTGCATAATTTAGCTCTTGACCATCGAGGTAATCAGCCTTGACCTCAAGAAAATTGGTGTACAAATATAGATTTTGGGCAATACTCGACCTAATTACTCACCAACGTTGATGGAGAACAGAATTTAGCTCTTGGATTTCGAGATAATCCATTTTGCTGCGTCCCCAACGAAATTGGTGTACATAGTATTTCACAAAATTAAGCCTAAATATTGCCTAACCCTTATGTGATTAAATTTAGCTCTTGGCATCAAGGCAATCATTCTGCCGTGGCCCCAACAGAATTGGTTTTTAAATATAGATTTTGCACAGTACGCAACCCACATGTTAACCAACACAGATGGAGCACAGAGTTTGGATGTTCGTCATCGAGGGAATCCATTTTCCGTTCTTAACAAAATCGGTATACATGGGTTTTGGCCCAAGTTTAGCCCAAAAATACTGCCTATAACTCATGCGTGAACAAATTAAGCGTTTCGCCATACAGGTAATCAATTTTGCCGAGACTCATCGAAATTGGTTATTTTTATCCATTTTGGCAATATTTAGCGTAAATGCTGACCAACACTCATAAGTCACATAATTTAGCCTGGTGATCAATTTAGCCGCATTTATATATATATATATATATATATATATATATATATATATAATATATATATATATATATATATATATATATATATATATATATATATATATATATATAAATTGCAGTGGTTATCTTTAGCTATTACAACGTACTCCTAAGATAGTCCTGAAGAAGGAAGCTAGACTAAGCTTAAAAATAGAGTTTCATTAAGCATACAAATAAAAGCCATGACTGAAATTCCCGTTTTCCAATCTTATCAATATTATATATATATATATATATATATATATATATATATATATATATATATATATATATATATATATAAGCCAAAATTTGGGTTTATGGAAACACTTCCTTTTACTTCATGTTTTTTATTTCAGTTGTTAACGTTTCGTTCCTACTTTTGGAACTTCATCAGAACGTTAGTGACTAGTTACTAGATAATTATCTAGTAATTGTATCTGCTGCATCTGGCAATTGGGGCAATATTCGGCTTAAATGGTGCTGACCAACACTCATGTGTTACATAATTTGACTCGGTATCACGTTAACTTTCAAAGCGCAAAGACGTGCTTCATTGAAAGATTAAAGTGCAATTAATTAACGAAGCTGCTATTTTTAATAGCAACCTTAAAGCAGCATACATTGTAAGTTATTTTCTTTGATTTGAACAATATAAACGAAAACGAAAACAATGAAATTTCATTGGAAATTCAAGCGCAAAACAAACGTAAATTTGACTTATTAACACCTCCACTAGAAAAATCTGGAACACTGGAACTGTGGCAGGATCTGTAACGAACAAAATACACCCACGTACCACACAAAATTAAAAAACACCAAACGCGTTTCGATAGCTACGCTATCATCAGCGGTCGACCGCTGATGACGATAGCATAGCTATCGAAACGCGTTTGCGTTTTTAATTTTGTGGTGAATGGGTATATTTTTGTTATCTCCACTAAATGAAGTTCAAAAACGCTACTATCAAACGATAACCTTGACAATAATCACAATCAACATAACACAGATGCAGGCAATAAAAATGAAACCTCGACAACAAAACTTAAAATACCGTCTAATTATCTTAATAACGCTGTCAACCATACAGCAGTGACCCCAGATATTAAAAAATTAACAACCGGCGAATTCACAACCTTTTGTAACACAAACACGTTAAGAATAAATTTAACTAAAGAGGACGATTACAGAATCTTAACAAAACACTTTAAGGATAATGTAATTAAATACCACACCTTTCAAAATCCAAACGACAAGCCTCTTAATGTTGACTAAAAATGTACCGTTATCCTTAACAGAACAAGAAATTCTTGTAAAACTTATCAGAAACTAATACCAGTTATCAAAGTAACACGACTTTTAACCAAAAACAAGCAGCTGCTTCCAGTATGTGCAGAGACCTAACAGACAACGAAAACGCCAAAAAGATATCTTCACTAAAAAGTATTCATTATTCAATTGTCACTGTTGAAGCGAGAAGAAAGCCATAAAACACCCCTCAACGTCATCGCTGCCAAGGTTATGGCCACACTAAAAACTATTGTACGTTAGATCCACGATGCGTAAAATGTGGAGAAGACCATCAACATTATCAATGCAAAAAGAAACCAGAAGAACCACCTAAGTGTGCCAACTGCGGAGGCCCACATCCTGCAAGTTTTCGCGGCTGTAGCCACCACGCCGAGATAATGCAAAAACGAACGAAAACCAATAACACTAACAACCAAACGGGCATAGGACGCAACAGAAATTATTTTGTCAACACTAACCGATCATTTGCAGACCAAGTACGAAATCCTACAGCAACTAATCCCAACCCTAATAACGCAAACCAATCACCCAGTCCGACAGTTACACCTGACACAAGTAATATAACCAAAATCCTTACCGATCTGTTAACCCCTTACCTTCCTCTAATTAAAAATTGTATCATCAATACCATCCTTCCCTTACTCCTCCATGGATCCTAAACCTCAGAAAGTCATACAAAAGCTAACAATTCTTAATTGGAATGATAATGGTATAGTAACCCAAAGATCACTCCTTATACCATTTCTTGCCAGACACAACATAGATATTGCATATATCACTGAAACTCATCTATCTAAAAACGACACGTTCAAAATATCTGGATACCAAGTGTATAGGAAAGACAGAAACGCCTGAACAGCAGCAGCAGGGGTAGCTATACTCATTAAAAAGAAAATCATCCATAGTCTTACCACAGACATTGACAACCTAAACCTGGAAACAATTGGAATCAATAAAGTAAAACTAAACAACTAAAACCTCATATTAATAAGTACCTATAGACAACCAAACAAAAAGCTCGTAGAGGAAGACTTAAAAACTATACTCGACACAACTGAACCACTTTTAATGATTGGAGACTTAAAACTCCAAACATCAACTAAGGGGCTGCAGATCAAACAATCCCGAAGGAATTAAGATGGAAAACTATGCGACAAAATATTCCTTCCAAGTAATAGCCCCTGAGAAATACACTTACTATCCATATCGCAGTGATCACCTGCCTGACAAGGATTACGAAAATTTACGAAATGCTTTGGTAGATTGACTATCATGTACGACTGATTCAGTAATTCACACCATTCACCATTCTTGTAGTATTACGCAAAATGTACAAAAAATTCGTATCTAACCAATAACACAAAAGCCATTGGCAAAAACAAATTTCCATTTAATGTTGTTAAAGTACGTATATAACTTTTTAAAAAGAAATTTTTCTTTAAGTTGTACGATAAAAAAAAAAATTATAAAACACGTTACAAAAATGCACTTAATACCAACCATCATAAGTTATCCTCTTTATTTGGTAAATCAGACCATTATTAAACTATTGTAGTTTGTTGTATATGCTTTATTGCACTTCTTTTGGTTGCTATAGGTTATTAGATCCTCGCTGCTTTTTGTTATAAATTTGCATTGAATAAACCAATAGCTATAATTACATTTATTGTTTGATTTATACATACCTCTTACTGTTTCTTATTCAATTATTTCTTATACTAAATGTTTATATTATTATGATTATAATTCTTCACAAGTAATGAGGATTTTCTTTCACATTCTCAAGTTAGAAGTGTGGTAATTACCAATCACATGTTTTGTCACTATGCTAATGTAAGCATCTTCAAATATACCAAACAAAAGGGATTTAAAAAATAAATTTGTAAGGTGATACACCAAAGACTAGCGAGCTGGTGTGGAATCTAAAAGGAAAATAAAATAAGATGTACATATATTAGAATAGATAGTGCTATATAGAGCTTTGACACTAGTTGAAGCTGAACAAACTTTACTAACCATTCAGTTTTTGCATTCACCAGTAAACAGATCTTAGACATTGACGATGTCATTGACAGTTCAAAATATCTTCTGATGTGCTTGAAATCTGTAAAATATCTGTTAATGTTAACTAAATAAACCTTATTTCAAACCAATAAAGTTCTATTCATAGGTGATTATAAACATATGTTGTAATTCTATGTGATTTATTTTACATAATCAGTAATTGAAAATATAGCCAGTACCAGGTAGAGAGACCGGAATATACATAGTGAGCAGAGTAAGTTAGTAGCTTTTACATTATAGCAATTGATGTCTGGAGAATATTAAAGTTATAGAATAGCACGGAATCAGCTGGGTGCCACTTCATCCTTTTATGGGCAAGATGATAGAGAGTATGAGTACATGTGGCAAGCTAAATTAAGTGGGGAAAGCATGATCAAATAGGCGGAATGATAATTGGCAGAGGAATACATTTATGGGAGAAGTATTATGCTGGCTGTTCATTTATTTAATTAGTAATAATAATAATACTAATAAGGTTTATTAAGAATATGACATAAATATACAAACATACTCTAGTAACTAAAATAGAATATTTAATATAATCTAGTGGTGATCCGGCTGAACCAATATTGATCACATTACGTATGTATATAATACTGATAACATAATTATGTCTGTATCAGCCTGATGAAATGATGAATTTATAGATTAGAACTAATGTAATAAAGATACATATATTAAAGAAATGTACTTTAACACTTAATGATCTAACTTAAATCTACCTAATTCTAACCAATTGCACTTCTTTTAACATTGTCAAAAAAACTTTTCAAGTGTGGAAATAATTAACTGTCTGCTTGATTAAGTCCATTTTTTAATTTTTGTTTTAAATTTAGCTTTATAGCTGAATTCTGTAATTTGCAGAGGAATTATATTGATATACATGGTCCTAAAAAAATCTAAGGATTTTTGTGCCAATCTTTTATTACATCTAATAATTTTATTGTTATTCTTAATTTTACTTCTTGTGCTGTATTGGTGGTCCACTTTTTCAAATCGCACTTATTTTTTTGTCGGAATAGAGCTACACTTAGGAAGAATAATAGTCTCATGCTATACAAATTGGTCTTTTCATATAATACTTCTGTCGGATAGGTGTTTTCTCTTTTATACATAATTTTGGTTAATTTCTTTTGTAACGTTTCAGCCTTTTTATGTGTACTTTTGCTGTTGTTCCCCATGCAATCATACCATACCTTTAGTAACGATCCTACTAGTGCATAACAAACAATTTTTAAATTTGATAGAGTAAGTAAGTACTTGCTTTAATAATTTAAATTTATACCAGAGACCTCTAGTTTTTCTAATTTGATTATTTACATGAATGTCCCAGCGTAGATGTGGATCAATGTATTTTCCAAGGTACTTCATTGAGATTGTTTCGTCTCTAGTTACTGTGAGGTTATTGTCGAGCTGTATGTTTAATTTTCTGTACGTAGGTGTATCATAATTATGGCAAATGAAAGGCATAAATCTTGTTTTATTGAAGTTGACTGTTAACAGTTTACGATCAAACCATTTCTTTAATATAACTACATCATTTTCTATTATGTTGTTAAGCTCATTTCATGTGGAGTCTATAGAATAGCGCAGTGTCATCTGCAAAGGCTATTTCACCAGTCGATGGAAGGTCAAATAATTCGTTCGTCGGAGTTGCAGAGTTTTACGTTTTCCATCGTTACTGAGCAAAATTAATGAGCGTCGTTTTTTAAAATGTCTTTATTTCGTTTCGTACATTAATCTTTAGTAGTCATTTAATAGCTTACCAGAATATAAACAAAATGCACAACACTGTTTAAACTATTATACATCTTTCACTAAAGTACAATCGTTTTACTTTTACATCGTTAGAACCAAAACGTCCACACATCACGTCTTTCAATTTAAAGGAAAACTTTTTTATTCTAACATTGTTAATGTAAATTGTAAACATGCTCATTATTTCACCTATATTTACACATTGTGTTCTATCACTTAGATATGATCTAAAAAGATTGTTTGTTATTCCCCTCTAATCCAAGTTTTCTAGTACTTCCAACAGATTTTTGTGATTAACCATATCGAAAGCTTTAGCTAAGTCAGTCACGGCTGGCTGTTATCGAGGCTTTTTTTGAATTCTATTCGCTAACAAGGCAATTGCATCTGTAGTACTTTTATGTTTTTGAAATCCAAACTGTTTATTGGATATTAGGTTATGTTTATCTAAAAAAACTTACTATACCATATTTTAGAATTTTTTCAAATATTTAGGCTACATTTGATATTAAAGATATAGGCCTATAATTTCCTGTCACTTCCTTATTGCCATTGTTATAAAGAGGTGTAATTATTGCAATTTTGAAGGCTCTTGGACATTCCCCTGTTTTAAATATTTTGTTTATTAATCTTGTTAGTAGTCCAACTATAACAACAACCATGTACTTTAAGACTTCTGTGTTGTCAATACCTGCTGCTGTATTTGATTTTAACTTTTGAATGTATTTTGTAACTTCTGATTGCTCTGTGGGCTTCAGAAACATTGAGTTTTAGTTAATTTTTCTTTTGTTGAAGCATTTTACGCAGGCTGTATTATTTTATAAGCCAAATCTTTACCAATCTTAGCTGTCTGCAGGTTTACAGGCTAGCGTATTGTTTTCTATGTTTTTGATCTGTTTTGTTACTTTGTCTTCCTTTCTACCTGTAGGGGAGGGTGGGGTAAGACAGATGTATATGGCTATGCATATGGGGTAAGATGTACCATAACAAAACAGCTCAATTAATGTTCCTATTTGTCTGGTATGCATAACACGAAGACATGAGTCGCTTCAGAGTCATCATCATCAACACTGATACAGCTACAATGAGCCCATTTTCCACATATCGAACACATTATCCATCCCTCAGCTGACTCAAGATACCTACCATTGCAATACAGTGTTATCCAAGTCATCTTTGTTCTCTGAAGATGAAAAAACAACCCTCTCAGTAGCTTTTGCTTCTTTATTTTTGCCTTTTACTATGTGTTCCCTTTAAATTTTTTCCTTTTTCTTTCTGTGTCTTTCAATTTTTCTATTTTCTTTGTCTTGTGAAAGTTTTTTTTCTGTCTTATAGCCTCTTCAAGTTCCTGCTTGTATGGCGATGAGGTAATTATTGTTGTCTTACCACGTGCTCGAGATACATCTGTAGTGTCTGTCTGAATTTTGTTAGTGTCTTCATTGTTGTCTTGATCTGGACCTGGAGTTTCATTTGCTACATCCATGTTCATTGGGATAGCCTGTACTGCCTTTTCATTATTTATTTGGTTGGATTTGAGGCTCTCATGTTCATGTTGAGCTGGCAAGGGCAAGTTTTCTGTAGCTGGTATGTCTGTTGTCATAGAAGCTATGAAATCACATTCTGTAAATACCTGTGGCCAGATTCCATATTTTCTAAATCCATTGACATCTGTGGGCTTTGTAGCAGATTGAATAAGCGCTTTACCAAACAATTCTGCCACCTGGCGAGTACAAACTACAAGACCTGAGTTACTATAAAGCTGTGATGTTACTGCTTGATCATAGTAGGTTCTTTGAGGTTTCATGAAAGCTACCTCAAGGGGCTGAAGGCCATACGTTGTATGTAATAATAATAATATATTTTTGCCCAACAGATACATATAAGTATTCAATTATAGGACAATGCAAAATACAGTTACACGATTATAGAAAAAAAAAATTATACATATAGCAGCAATTAAATAATACAAAGAATAAAAATTAAAATTAAACGAACAATAAAACAAAAATTGTAAAGAAAAGTAAACCCTGTTACAATAATGGTACTATTGAATAAGTTCAATGATTGTACTTAAATGTGGTGGGAATGGCAAAATCTCAACGCAATTTGCTTTAGCCTCGTCGATAACATCGTGTGTGTAGCATGACCATCCAGTAGCAATAACACAATTTTCTTTTGGCCCCGGTATCCGTAATAAACTTTTTAAACCACCCTAAAACAGTTCTGCTGTAATCCACCCCGATTCACTACACACACACCAAGCTCCTTCAGGTGCATTAACCATCAACTCTGGTTTCATTCGCTTTCTAGGGAATATCATCATGGGAGGCACATAATGCCCAATAGCACTGAAGCACACTTTTACGATTATAGTTGCTCCCCTTTCAGCAGACGTTAGTGCACCAACTTGTTTTTGACTTTTTAAAGCTAGTATCTTGCACTTGCTTTTAGGAACAATCGAAACACCTGCTTCATCATAGTTGTAGATGCAGTTACTAGCAAATTTATGTTCATCATACAATTTTCCTAGCAGTTTATTAAAGTCTCCTACTGCAACTTTATTGAAACCTGCTACTTGAGCAGCGGATGTACTGCGGATGGCTTTCTGATTGTTAGCTCTGGGTGTCGTTTTAAAAACCCAGATAACCAGTCTCTTCCTGCCATGCTCATTTGTTCTTTAAATGGATGAACTTTGCCGTTTCGTATTGCCAGTTAGTATGCTAAAACTTTTACGTCTCTAGTTGTAATACTCTCCATGTCTACAATATAACTCGCAAGTTCGTTTTCTTCATGAATGGTAAAAACTGTAGTCTTTGGATCCAAAGGAACTTTTATAATTTGTGGTGTGTCCGGATATTATTGAGCACATCTAATTTTCCTTTGTAATGTTTTTCGTGGCACTCCATACGTTTTTGAAGCTAACAAAGTGCCTATTCACCCTTTCAGGACGGCTTTGATCGCATTTTTCATGTTTTCTTCTAACCATTGCCCTCTATCAGTCTTACGTTGATATGACGGGCTACCAATGACCCATCTTGCCCCCTGCTAGTTTCAAACTCAACAAAATTTTTGTGACAAATTATTGAAACAATCCCCCTCATAACTAATCAGGTTAAAGTCCACTCTATTGTGTTTCTGTACACCTATATGTTACTCCACTTTTTTGACAGCAACTCACTAGCACCACACAATAAAAAATAATCATAAAGAAAGTTTGGGTAATGTTGAGGATCTGCGCATCTTGCTAGCGCACGTCTATTCCGCCACGTTTTGGTAGTAGATCAGTGGCAGCGGCTCAGAATATTCTTTCGGTAATGCGACACAGTGGTTTAAACAGATTGTGGTGCATCTAAATGCGGATAAATAAGGTTTTGTGGAATTACTTTTTATAAACTTCCCAATTAAAATATGAATTAACCAAAACGCAAGGCAGGGATGACTTGTGTTGCGAAAAATTGCAACAATAAATCTTATAACTGCGACTTATCATTTATTAGTTTTATCGAGATGCAGCAAGGTAGAGGTATTTCGAAATGTTAAGAACTGTGAATTTAAATTTAATCACAAACAAAATTGATACAGGATATAGGTCTCCTGTAATTATGTCGGCTCTGAAGATGCCTATTTAAACAAACTACTTAATTAATTAACGGTAACGGTATGGCCAGCAGCATGTGAACGCGAAGATTTCGTAGATAAATTAGGTACTAACTGGAAATCCTACATATTATGTGCGCTACATTTTGATGAAAAAAGACATTAATAGAAATTTCAGAGTAATTTCAAGAAACAAATTAATTATTTGGAAAAACCAATAGGTACAATTTCTTTTTAATTTATGTTTGAAAGTTTGATGTTAATATTGTTTCATTTCGAAATTTCTACTTCTTTTTCAGCTAATAAAAGAATTGTTCTATCTTGTTGTGTTGTTTTTTTCACAAAAATTTGACTTCAATCTTTGAAAGATTCGTTATTCAATGCTTCAATTTAATCAATGATTAGAATTATTGAAACCCGCCCTGTTAAATTCATTAAGCCAAACCTGTGTTCTACTACCAAAACATGGCGCAAGGTCATCCATTCTGTTTCAAAAAGACCAAATGTATCGCTTCAAGCTTTCCTTCTCATTATTCTTTATTCTGTGCTAGCACAACACACAAGTTCAACGGCATTCGGGTGACTGAGTTGAGTAGCCTATAGAGAATGACTTGTCATAAACTATTTTATTTTTGAAAAATGTGCTTTTGGTTGAACAATGAGTGAATTTAGTTTATTTCAAAATATTACATATCTCGGTTTAGAACCAACATCGTTTTGAGTTCCTTTTCCATTCCAGTAATAACTTTTGCTTTGTGTTAAGTATAATAATATAATATAATAATAATAATAATTCCCGCTGTTATCCATTCTTTGCCATCACTTTTACGAAATGCAATAATTTCGTATCTCATTTAAAACGTATAATAAAAGTTTTAAATTTTATTTTCAATTTGCGATTTATTCTTATCGCTTTAAAGAAAATATACAGGAATGGGATTACTTTTGAGAATTAAATCGGAATTTCTACTTTATAGAAATTGGTTTAAACTAAAGGAACTTATTTTATCCCTTCTGGAAGCGGGTTTTTAATACTTTATTAAGTATTCGGAATACGAACACAGGGCGTATCGTATTAATTTAACTACTGGATGTATTTACGGTCACAGGTATAGTGGTTTTAACAGGATAATCTGACGTAAGATGGGATGCTTTGGAGATTATTAGGCGATTATCCCTCTGCAGATTTTACTGGTCTCGCAGCTCGGTCGTGCATATGTTAGTATCTGCGGTAGGATAGGGTTAATTAGTCAAACGGGCATACGCGCCTTTGGTTAATTAGAAGGACGCTAGACTGAACAGGTGTACGCCTTTTAGACAAGAAAAGCTAGGAAAATACCAACACAGGCATACGCCTTGGGGGTGTCTCCCGAGGAATTCTCAATACTTTTAAGACATACGCCTAAAAGCAAAGAGCGGGATTTTGTTTATTAGGATGTTTGGTTACGCTGGGCATACGCCCGAATAAGTGTTTAGTGTACATGATGGTGATGTTTTGCAGACGAGATGGATTAATAAACTGCCCAGGGCAGACAAGAAATCTTTATAACGGAAAACTGGTCTGGTAAATATGATCAGAAAATGTATAACTTACCCCGCAAAGGGTCGGCACGTAGAAATAACGGCTTCTCATTCCAACCAGGTCGGAATAGAAATCAGGAACGAAGACAGGAGGACTTCGGCGGAGAAGTAAATAAGATAGTTACTTCAGGACAGAAGCAAAGAGATCATTAACATCGCGTCGCATTTCCGCTTATATAGTCCGCGATCTAACAATATACAATAATATAATAAATTAATTTAATATGTTAAATATATTACTTGTTACTAATATCAAATGTTAGGTTGATCTATTATATATATATATATATATATATATATATATATATATATATATATATATATATATATATATATATATATATGTGTGTGTAAGGAAAAATATTAATATAGTAGTATTTTTTTAATTTTAAAATTTTACATCATTAGCCATTTACTTTGTAAAATGATAAATTGGTCTTGGGTAATCCGGGTTATGGTATGGACTATGTGTATAGTGAGTTAAGTCGCAGAGTACCAAATGACGAAACATCGCCCACTTAAAAACAAAGATAAATGTTTACACTAATACAGTTTCGAATCGCTTTAGGACTATACAAATTACAATCCTCACTTTAACATGGAAGTTCTGATAAAATATTTCGATGCTTCATATAAACTCATACATTATGTTCTCATGTTTAATTCGATTTTTTTGTCAGTCATAACGTTAATTCTTAGTGTTACCAAAAAGTGGTAAACATTATTCTACACTATTTGGTTTTACTTAAACCTTGCGCAAAACCCACCAACCACGTAAAAAACCATTTTAGAAGAATATTAAATACAGACACCACTAATATAATAGCGGAGGGTGGTACTAAGTGAGAAGAAATTAACCTTTTTGGTTATAACTTTTGTTTTTTAAGGAATATCTATTTCGTTTTTTACCCAATAAAAAACACAATGTTTTCCACTTATATTAAATCCTCCAACACAAAAAGGAAACCGTGTTAAAAAAAACAACGAAAAATATAATTATAAATTTGGTTTTTGTCTCACTTAGTACTCTTTCCAGTACTAAGTGAGACAGATACAAGTACAAACTGCGACATAAACAAATACTGCTAAAAAATTAAGACAGCCAACAAATAAAAAAGATTTTTCTTTTTTATGTATTTTTATTTACGAATAAAAAAAGAAACTATTACAACCAATGTGTGTTAGTAGAGTACTTATTTTTTTAGTTACTAAGAAAAACTAACGAATGTTTATCGAGTTAAAGTTAATTCCAAATTTAAACGTTGCCGACTGTCTTTTAGTTGTGCCTGGCAATGGTTCTGGAATTACCATAGCTATGTCCTTCAAACTAATGAATGATTTATCTGTCACAATCGGAAACAGAAAGGAGCTGGAAAACTTTAAGCTCTTATGAAGAACAAATACTTCTAAACTCGTCATCTTGCACTGCAATAACTTTGGCGATATAACAAATCTTGTTGTAAGAAGTCATCCATCGATAGCTGTTTCTTAGTTTTCTTCATCTTTTGAGGAGGCTCTTTTTTTTCATAACTGCTGTAATTCTCCTATGTTCATTTTAGTTTTTTGCGATATTCTTTTAATTTTTCTTTTTTTTATTAATATTTCTTTTTCAGACGTTTCTGTAAGTACTGTATGCCTAACACGTTCTCTCCCTTTTCTGCTGTTCTTTCTTGGCAATGCTTTAGGAAACCCTCGAACTTCTTCTGGTGAAATGAAGTTAGTCTCAGTCATATTTGTAGTCTTAGAGGGTGTTTTTTCAGTTAAATTAGAGGGCGTCTTTTCATTCAAGTTAAGAGTCGTTTTATTTAAATTAGGAGTCTGACTAAGTTCATCCTCTTTTTGTAATGGCAAATTATTATTGTGAGAAGGTCCTGGTTAGTTTTCTTTAGCTTCAGTTTCTACGTTTTGATCAATAGTAGCGAAAGGATTAGGTCGATTAGTAACGAACGAAGATAAGAAGTCAGATTCCGAACACTTCTGGATTAAAAGGGCGAAAACCAGACTTTCGAAACCCTGCTATTATATTACTTGGGGTAAAATATTTTTCCAGTGCTTCTGAAACACATGTGCTGAATTGTAAATCGTCAATGGAATACCAGGATTCCCAAGAATCCACTTGTCACATGCCGCATTGCAGTGCGCCTTAAATGGCCCATAAACAGAAATGTCCAAAGGTTGTAAATGATCCACTGGGGTTAGCAAAGCTTAAAGCACCTGTAGGGCCATCATTGAGCATGTGGTTTTTAAAGTTTTTGCATGGGAAAATTAAAACTGGGGGTAGAAATGTTCCAGAGGCTGATATTATTTCACACATAGTTACTGTTTCTCCCCTTTCTCCACTTGTAGATTTATATACTTGTTTGACACCTTTTGATGCAAAAATTCGCTTTGGATTCTGAACAGTTTGGGTGCCTGTCTCATCTAAATTGAATACACGGGAGCCATTTGCTAGATTGGGATATTTCTTTAAAATTCTTCGCAAGTTATTGAAAAATACTCGAACATTGTGCTCATTAAAAGATGTTAGGCGGGACAAGCTACACGCTTCCGGTTTGCGAATGGATATATCTTTACTCCTTGCCATAAAGGCCCTACGCCAGTCTTCACCAGCCATTTTATTTTTCTCCCAGGATAAAGGGACTTGAAAATTATTTCTGATACCGAGCTCACAGGCAAATTTTCTAGCATCTTCTACATTTAATCCATAGGCCATCTTACTGCAAGCTATTATGCTGATAATTGTGTTCCATTTTGGCATTGGAATTATCCTGCTTTTTCTTTACATACCTAGCTACCGTCTGAAATTTTATATTGCAATGCATTGTCTACAGACTACTTATATACATAAAAAAGTTACTAACTTACCTTAAAATCATTTGTTATCCCAAAAATCTCTCAAATTTTGATAAACCAGTCTGATATTTCGCGGAACCTCGCACCTTTTGCACGTAAACTATCAACTGTCAGTTCACATAAGTTGGAGGGAAATTAAAAAATTTATCGACTTTGTCTCACTTAGTACACCGTTTCACCTAGTACCACCCTCCCCTACCGAAACCACAATTAGATATGCAGACAAAGTATTCTTGTACCCTTAGAAGCATTTAAGGCAATCTATATCTATTAATAAACAAAAACTTTCAATTATTGTAAGATGTTTAAAGATTGGTTAAAGTAGTTGCAAAAATTACTTTATAGAACAAAAAGTATACTGTTTACATAGATTATAGTTAATAAGGTTTAATGCTAATTCCAATTTTTATACATATGAGACCATATATAGAAATAAGCAAAGGTACCCGAATTACATAGGAAGGAAACTGTATAAGTTTACGAGTAATATAAGAAACATATAAGATATAATCAATTCGAAGTCAAAGTTAAAAATACTTGATATAAGTTGAGGCTTCTATAGGTATGTATCTAATGTTGATGTCTTTTTATAAAATACTTATTATATTATGTTTTGAAGTGTACACCATTTAAATGTCTATAATTACTAAATAAAGATTATTAGTGCTACAGTAGTAAATGCCTTTGCCGATTATTTTTCAACTGTATAAACAATAATTACGTTGTACCCGAATATGGGTCCAAAAATTGTTTAAATATCAATGTAAATCATATCAACAGGGAAGTTGTTTTTAATAAAATAATGTTGCCTGATTCTACTGAATGTGGTTCTGACTTGATGCCTAATATTTTGCTGAAAAATAGTTTATTGGCATTGGCCAAACTATTATCATTTTTATTTAACAAATTCCTTCAAGAAGGTATAGTTCCAGATATTTGGAAAAAAAGGTTTTATTATTCCTATACATAAAGCTGGCTTGAGAAGAGGTATACGTAACTATAGTTTGTAATACCCAAATTATTTGACAGCTTGTACGATAAATTGAAATGGGGGTGTAGACATGTTATAATTAACGAACAACATGGACTTTTTAAAGGCAAATCGAGTTAACAAATGTTTTGGCATATCATTCTAAAATACTACATTAATTTGCTAATAAAACTCATTCTACATTATGTCAACTTCTCTAAAGCTTTCGATGGGTAAACTTTGAATTATTGCTTGCTAAGTTAAGTACAATTGGATTGCATGACAGTCTTATCAAATAATTGGGAAGCTACTACGTAATCGAATTCAATATGTAAAACTAGGTAACAATGTTTCTAAGGAAATTCAAGTAACATCTGGTGTGCCACAAACTATTTTATGACGTTTCTTCGATTTTTCACTGTATTACTCTTCAAAATGGTCTAATAATCTATAAAAACTCTATAAATCTTGTTGAAAACAATCAAAATAAATTTCTTTAACATGCTGGTTATAAATTAGCTATTACAAAGACGGGATATAGATGTAATTATGACCACATAAAAAATTAAATGGACATTGTATTAGGAGAAAGGGCATGTTTGTAATGATATAGTTATATTCTATAAATGAGTTAACTACACTGTAGTGATGTAGTTGAAAGAATTCATTGGAAATCCCATGAATAGAGTTAGATATGAAGCAAGCAATATTTATCAATGATGTAAGTACAAACTATTGTTACTTTTGTACATTAAATAGATCAGCTACATTTATAAACCATAATAATATAGTAATAGTTAGTGTACGCAAATAATTTGAAATCGCAAGCGGTTAATGTGATGTCAAATTAAATGTACGTAATTGCTTAGTTTTAGTATTTGGTCTGCATTTAATATCACATACCAATGTAAGTGTAAAACAATATGTGTTCTTTATATAATTAAAGGGATTCACGTCAAGTAGATTATTATTATTAGTAGTATTACTATTATTAATGTAACCTAGGGTAACATGAATGAGACTAGTAGGAAGAAGTTTCAGTTACATGATGTCATGAATAAACTTATTTGGAAATACTTCACCATATTGCGAATGTACTTTCAATTATATCATAAAATTAACGAGGTACATTTAAAAATAAAAAAATAAACTTTATTAAAATGTTGAAAATTGAACAATATAAACTTAGAAATGGCTAAAATTATAGTGCCAATTCACTTATTTTAACCACTTTAAAAATAATAGCATACAAAGTGTGACAAAGAACAATTAGGCGCTACAATATTTTTTACTACATCAGTAAAGGTGCAAATGGTCTGTATATTAAAAAAAAAATCATAGAGTAGGTAATTTATGTTTATAACAGATTTATATAATTAATTAAAGCGAGTGATGTTACCAATCTAAAGTGGCGCATGCGCGTATTTGTCGCAACGAAAGTGGGTGCCATTTTACACGATATTTCGATCAGCTCTTTTAGATAATTTTCAGTTTAGAAACACAAACCTTGAGGTGTTAGCATATAAGTTAGTAAAACAATTAAGGTTGGAATTAAACATGTGGAAGCAACGTTAATTACCTTGATGTCCATCTTACTCATTGGGTAAGTATTTTTATTGCCTTTATTGTTACAAGAGTCCAAATATATTAGTAACAGAATACAATTTACCTTAAATCAGTCTAATGATAAAACCAAATAGTAGAAATTGATGTAGATATTGATATTCAAAGAATTATAATTACATTTTGAACACCATTTGTTTTTTAACTTTTCGGTTTATTTAAATTTTTTAAAATATTTTGATTATTGTACTATTCATAATTGAAATGTGTGCCTATTAAAGATGTTACTAAGACAAAAGTTCATTATTGATGCTAGAAAATGATTGAAAACTTTTTGGTCGTTTTCGATTTCCCGCCTTTATATAAAGCGGAAATGTAGTGGGGAAGCCTTTCTTTAGAAGTTTTTAATATTGGATATTTAAGCAAAACTCAAAATTTGTTTCACCATAGTCATAGTAATAGTGACGACTTGACGTATCTTCTACATTTTGTTAAATATCCATAAATATGAATCAATTTAAAAACAATTACATGAAGTCATAAAGAAGGTAAAACATTTGTTTCGGTTGTACAGAAACATTGCTTTACAATTTATTTTATTAAAGTAGTATGGATAGATGTCGACATGTGACATCAAATTATATGATAATTTAGTGACTTTCCTTATATATTAGAAATTAATTTTTCCCACCTAATTTGTGTGGAAAGAAAACCTTTGGTATACAAAATTATCGGATTACTTTACAATTTTAAGTATGATTTTTACAATTATTCTGAAAGTTCCATGCCTGTATAAGGGTTGCACATTAGTGCGTCCAAGTGCGATATCTCAGTAAATATGAGTTTTAGAAAGAAATGTTTCCTATCAAAGTTTTTGGTGTTTAAGAGGTGCGTATTTTAAAATTATTTTCCAATATACGGGGTGCATCATAAAAGTGTGGTAGTAACAAACTGTTTTTTTTTTTAATAGAATCCCCTTAGAATATAAAATACAAGGAAGGAGCTTTTGTCAATTATATGTGCGTCCGGGATGGGTGTTGCATATGGCGGAAAACAGGTTTCCGGTTAATAATAAATAATAATGAATATACATATTTTAAATTATTTAATATTTAGAATACATTTTTAAGCTACAATATAACTAGTCATCCATTTATTTAAAAAATTATTTACACTTCCTGATACGGTTAAGTTAAAAATATAAATTATGACATTTTTAAAGTTAAATCTTACAGAACAATCATCGTTATGCCTATGAATTAAAACCATAACCTAAATTGAATCTTGTGTTATGTAATATTCAATACAACACTACTTAATGTGCACAACGTTTTTATAAACACTTCATTATGACCAGTAATTATTATACAGGATACTTTAAAACAGTTCAAAATATTCAAAACACTTTTACAAACACCAGTTTTTTTAATCAAACCACCGAGAATGAGTCATACTTGGGTGTTCAATATGGCGAATTCCGTCGCAATTTTTAAATACGGTATACAGCACAACGTTCCTTCCTGGTATTTTATATTCTAAGAGAACCCCCCAATTTTTTAGCCATTTTCGGATTTATCGTCAAATTTTAATGTTAATATATGTAAGGTGTTTTATCTAAAAAATTTACCGTTTTTGAATTATTTGAAAAAATATGAAAATTTTGACGGCTGCAGGGTTCCACAAAAATCGGTGCTGTACCCTCTGCGAATTTTGGAATTGGTATTCAGGGGATCTAAGAAAACCTAATAAGTTACGTTTTGACGTATTTTAATTAAAAAAAAGTCCTCTACAACCTTTGAAATCTTCATCTGAAGTCGCATAATTTCAAACCTAAATAACTTGCTTATTTCCAATGTAATACCCTAATTTTTATATCGTTTTGGGATTTATCGTCAAATTGTAAGATCAGTCTATGTAAGGTGTCCAAATATTTACAGTCCACTGTCACTGCGAATTAACTAATTATACTATTTTTGGGTTTTCCGTTGCATAATAGTGAGGATTATGACGGTTTGGGCGAGTGAAACTCATCGGAAAATAATACATTTTGGAAAAGTTAGGTGTTATTCTTTCCATTTCCAGCCCTCATTGGCAAAATGTTCTTGATGGAAGGATTGACTGCAATCATGATACTTGTTCCTCTTTAAAACTTTACTAACGGTAGAACGGGGTATATCGGTTTCCTTGGATATTATTGGCGAACTGGTAGAAGGCTCCTAAATTACACACAACAAAACATTAAATTGGTCTTCGTCGCTTGTCCCCTTAGCTCTTTCACTTTTTTCATAATTCATATTACCTTTCTTTAAGTTTTTCTAACCGTGGATTGTCTTCTATCGGGATATTTTTAACCATACATCTTTTGAGTTAGCAAATAATTCGAAATTCACATATATTTAGTTAACTACAAACATTAATATGAGATAACAATGAAATATGCATAAACGAGTGCGCAACTACTCACCAAGTGGATAATAATGAACAACTTTAAAAATTGTGTAAAAAATATGTCTCTGGATTTGAAGAAAATAAGAAATAACGTACGTACAATGTAATACTACGTCTCTTACAAACAACTGTGGCATTTATGATATTTTCGGAAAAAACAAAGGTTTTTTTTTGTTTCCATGTCAACATGTTGCCGGTTGACTTGATAATAAAAATTAAATATTTTTTTTAATTTTGCCGAATCATTCGGAAACGGTAAATTTTAAAGATAGGACACCTTACATAAACTGTTACGCAAATTGTTTCAACTTGACTAACGGTTTATTAGGTATTTACTTATTTTCGTTCTTAGTAAAAGCTAAGTTTAATCGTTCTACAACTCTCGAGGGTCGGGGACGTTGTCACAGCGGCGGATGCGATTTAACAAGCGCTTCTGTGAGTATCTCTAGGTGTCTCTTTCTGGTCAGGTGTGCTAGATGTGGTTAGTATAATGTTGTGTGCTGAGTGTGTAAATGAGAAGACAGTCCAAAGTCTGGGACTCCCAAGTGGTGCTATTGGACTGCTTTCTCCGGGATGTGATAAAAATAGAGCGAGGACCCTTCTTGTCACATGAGTAAGCAAAACATGAATCCAGGGCGTTAAGCTCGTCTCCACCGTTCGACTAGGTGTAGATATGTGTGGAAGGTGCCTCCAGGCTCTACAGCCTGTCGTAGCAACTTCAAGTACAGATGTATGTGTGGGGAAGAGGTCATCAGGCTTTACAGCCTGTCGAAGCCACTTCGAATGTGTGTACTGGAAATGTCAGATAGCTTTCGGTCTTTACAGTCTGCTGTCTATCTAGGTGTCTGGTATAATGTGTTCTCAACTCACGTACTTTCAATCTCGGAACACGGCGGCAGGCATGTAATCACCAGGAGCTGGTGGTCAGGCGGCTTAGTAGCGCGACGGTTTCAGGATAATCGTAAACGGTGATCGGCAGGTGGCGTACACGACGGGTTCAGGCTAAGCGCGCGCGAACAAGATCGGGATCTCCCTTTTTGGTATCGCGTCACGGTTTTTAAAGAGAATGCGCGAGGGCGGATACAGCTTCTGTTTGACGGGGATTCCGTTCGCGATTGGCTGAGGGTCATCTGACGTAAAAACATTCGATGTTTTTTTTAAATCTACGTTGGAGGGGATTAAAATAATTATTTGTGGTGAATATCGCGCAATCTTTTGCAATTTGTTTTAATATTATGAAACTTTACGTAACTGGATTACTTCAGGGTAATTAACAAATAATTAATTGACAAAATTTTAGTAAAGTCAGGCTGGATCTTTACAATATGGTATGCAACGAGGCGGCTGTCTATTGAAGCAGTCCATACATTCAACTTAAAATTATGTTGATAATGCGTTACACGTTTAACCTTTGGATTTTCCTCTGCCCAGAGGTGACTGTTGTAACTATTAAACATACCTTGTCTAGTAAAAGTTGATTCATCGGTGAAAAGAATATTTTGTAAAAATCTGGGTTGTCTCGTTCTTTCGTGTAATAATTCGCAAAAGTCTCTTCTCAAAAAAAGATCTTCAGGCAATAATTCTTGTGGTTGCCTGTAGTGAAACGCGAGCAATAATTGTACTTTTAATACACGATGTACACTAGAAACACTTGCGTTACTTGCCCTTGCCATATTTTTTACACTTATCGTAGGATCCGCAACAACTAGATTTAAAATAGTTCCTTCTGTTTCAAGAATTCTTGCCACTCGTGGCCTACCACAATTTACCTTCTTTGGTTTAAAGGTTTTAGTCCTCACGAAACCGCCTCACTAAATTCAAAAATGTTTTTGAAACCGGAACACTTCCTGGAAATTTTTCCGCACGTCCTCTTTTCGGTGCTCTTTCATCACATTCGTCTAATGTTAACATATCGGTATAGTCACTATTAGTGTACATATTCATTTTCAAAGTTTTAAAAGCGTTATTACTTGTTAAACAAACCAAAACTATCAACAACAATGTGTCAAACGAATCTGTCAAACAAAAAAAATCGCGAGTCTGCAGTCTAAGCCTACTTAATTCAAGTAAATCAAATTAACTCAATATTTATTTTATTTTCTTATTTTAGGTAAAACATGTTAAAACCTCAAATAACTCCAAAACCAGTAATTTTTTACTTTCAACAAGAGTACCTTTTTGTGGAAAATTGTTTAAAAAATACCATTTTTGCCCAAAAATTAAAAATATCCCCATAAAAAAAGTTTGGGGGCAAAATAAGTGCCCCCCCCCCTCCCTAGCGACATTCCTATACAAAATATTAAAAATTTGCCAACACTATCTTTTATGACCTAATCAAAGGTATTTGTGATCTAAATTTCATTTAGGTATCTTAAACCGTTTCAGAGATAATAAAAAAAAGGATTTTTGTGGCCACTTTTACAGATACGTCTTAAGGAGGCATTTTCGGACACATGTTTATTAACCAAACTAACGTTATTTTTTAATATTCTATTTACCCTAGAAATTAGCGGAACTTTTTTTGAAACACCCATATACGTATATTATACATCTCAAGAAAAATATTAATATAATTGTTAATCCATTTTTGAAACATCCATTTTATCGACTATATTTTAATCATCTACGTGTAGTATGAACCATTATTTACTGAAAATGAGAGGCAAAAATTATTTAATTAATTTAATTATATACACTCGCCCAATAAATTAACGCACCACCGAAACGTAATCAAAAGTTTAAAGTCATTTTTTGTAAAAACCACTTGTGTCCGATTTGGATGTTTTTTTTTAATGAGAGGCTCTTTTCCAAAATGTTAGTGTAATAACTCTTATCGCATATAAACCTTTTTTCATAAATACTGGGTGTAGCAATTATATCGTTTTTTTCGTAAAATAACCTGTAGAGTTCAACAGTTAAATTATCAAGTTAAAATTAAAATCACTTTAGCCTTCTTCTTTTTTTAACATTTTGTATTTTGATTTACCTCATTATGTTTTTTATTACACGAGAAACACCATTTTATAGCGTAACATAATTTTATTGAAAATTAATGTCAAATTTTTTTTTATTAAGATGCTTAATTTACAACTAGCCCTAAGACTGACGAGCAAATTTGATGTAGTACTTAATTACTAAACTAAATTACATTGATATGTAGAGGGAGTGTCGCCCAATGGCGATTCCCAGTTTTTTTTTTATTTATTAATTAGTGAGGTTCAACGTTATAAATGTGTTTAATCTACGAATGTTATTGGCATTGTCTAGTAAACTTAGCGCTAACATATTGGGGTGATTTGTTATTCGGTTGACACAAGTAGTTGTACGTGTTTTAACCTCATATTTGATCCATGGAAGTTTTAAGTCTTCATGAAGTGTTTTGTTGCTGATGAACCATTCAGTTTGGGCCATTACACGAAGATGTTTTCTCTGGAATCTTTGCAAAATATCAATGTTTGATGGTTTATCACAGTCCCAGAGATTTATGCCGTACGCCCACACTAGAACTAGATCCGTCTTGTACACTAACACTTTGTTTTCTAGCGATAACTTGGTTTTTTTCCTAGGAGCCAATACATCTTTTTCACCATAACATCCAGTTGCTTTCTCTTTTGTGTAATATGGATTTTCCATGTTAGTCGCCTGTCGAGGGTCATACCAAGATATCTTACTTCATGTTTGGTGGGGATCTGTATACCATTTATATTTACTGGACGAGCGGAGTTGTGTTTCATCGTAAACGTAATAGCTGTAGATTTTGTTTCATTTTTTGTATTCGCTACCGGTGCATCCATTTTTGGATTATGTCGAGGCTACTTTGTAGAGTTGCCGATGCTTGTACTGGATCTTGGTGAGAGACTAATAACGCTGTATCATCTGCGAATGTGGCCTTCATTGAGTTGTCATTGCGTGGTAGGCCACCTGTGAATATCTAGTATAGGGTTGATCCCAGAACACTGCCCCTGAGGAACTTCTGCCTTTATTGGGTGTAGCCCAGACTGGATTTCACAGTATTTTACTTGATAGTATCTATCACTTAAGTATTATTTGAAGAGAAGAAAGTATTGGTGTGGGAAGGACCGTTTAATTTTGTAGAGTAAACCAGACCCGGTCGAACGCCTGACTGACATCAAGGAAAACCGCAGCACAATATCTTTGTTCTTCAAAGTCCTTTTCGATTACATCTACAACACTGTGTATCAGTTCTAGTGCAGAGTGTTTTTGGCGGAACCCAAATTGATGTTGTGGAATAATTTCTTCTACAATTATGGGTGCCATTATCTCGAGTATTAATTTATCTAATACTTTTGACAGTATTGGTAGGAGCGTTATCGAGGTGACCTCGTGTGCAGGTTTGGCTGGCTTCAATATTAATATTATTTGGCCGAATTTCCATAGTATTGGGAAGTAATGCAGCCTCAAGACTGGATTGAGTATATGCAGTATGTACATTATAGCTTTGTAAAGGCGGGATTAATTGTAAAGGGGATTGCAGAAAGTCTTCAATCTCAATCTTCGTGGGTAGCAGGTGTGGGATGCGGTTGAAATATCGCAGATAGGTGTTCTGCAATAGTGTTGCTTTCTCAACTTCTGTTCTTGCCCAAGAGCTGCCCGTCTTTCTCGTCGGTGGAATAGGAATACGAACATTGTTTGCCTATTTAAGTTGTTTTTATCTCTAGGATTCCTAGTTTTGCTGCCAGATTCGCCTGGCTCTTCTTTTATTCTCGATTTTAGTTTCAATGTCCAGTGGATAGTTCTCCAATAACTTCTGGATTATTGTGGACAGACAGCGTTGAGAAGTAGGCTGCATTTTGAATGTTTGTTGTTAGCTGGTTTGTTGCAATGTCGATTTCCTCTTCTGTTTTCAAAGAAGCCTTAATTGTTGTAGTACTCATTAGGGACTCTCTGAACAGGTCCCAGTTTGTGTGATTGTTGTGGAGGGAAGGCTCTTTCTGATTTGTAATGATGGGGGTGCTGATTGTGACTATTAAAGCCGAGTGATCTGAAAGAAGGTCAAAGAACGTTTCTACTTTCCAGTATCTTGGAGATAATCCTTTGGTGACCTCAGGTACTTTATTTGGGTCGGCTGGTCAGTATGTGGGCTCGGTATATTATATATATATATATATATATATATATATATATATATATATATATATATATATATATATATATATATATATATATATATATATATATATATATATATATATATATATATATATATATATATATATATATATATATATATATATAGTTGTAGTTTGAGCCAGTGCAGCCTTGTGTAATTCGCGTCTTTTGCTGGTTGGTAACCTCGAGACCCAAATTGGACTTTTAGCGTTGAAGTCACGGCCAGCTAAGAATCTGATACCTAGATTATAGAAAAATGCTTCATACTGGTTTTGTTTTAGAAATTATGTAGTTTATAATAGATGCCGAGCCAGCGTGGGCTGCACCGTCAGGATGGGTTTCCGAGATCAGTAGCATATCAATTTTTTGCTCTTTTAAAAATAGTTCGACTTGAACACGATGCTGTGCTAACCCATTTGCATTCCAGGAGGCTACTCGAAGGGAATCCATTATTGGAGTTTGGTAACTAGCGTGGTAAACAGATTTATCATCATGCTATTTTCATACATTAGTTGGTTGAACATAGATTCAAACTTAGACAACAATTGTGAAAGTGAGATGTCGCTGCTGTTAGTAGATTGAGTTTGATTATTGTTTTGATGATTTGACGTGATTTGCGAATAGCTTGGACCATTCACATTTGCAGAATATACACGTTGGGCAGTAGTTGGTACATTAGGCTTACTTGAGCTTTGTGGTACTAATGAGGTTGCTGGCTTTCGTCGGCTTAGCAGGAGTTGTTGGTATGTCTGGCAGCCCTTGTAGTTTGACGGGTGTGGTCCT
This sequence comes from Vesta saturnalis, assembly GCA_036346205.1. NCBI lineage: Eukaryota > Metazoa > Arthropoda > Insecta > Coleoptera > Lampyridae > Vesta > Vesta saturnalis. The sequence continues at coordinate 3,830,554 of JARFJB010001506.1, forward strand.
TGACATAGTGCGCATTTGGCCGGAGCGTCTCTCGTTTTTTTGCAGATGGTAGTGCTGTGCTCCTCACCACACTTAACACTCATGTAGGGTTTGGTGCAGTATCTTTTACTGTGACCATATGACTGGCACCTTGTGCACTGGATGATTGAATTTTTTAGGTGGCGGTCCGTTCGTTATCATTTGATAGTTAAATGTCCAAATTTAACAACGAAAAAATGCAAAGGAACAAATTAAGCGAGTATTTCCGCCTCTGGCAAGCATAACTTCTTGGCAAAGACGGCCCATACTTAAAATAAGAGACCTTATGTCATTGTGATCCATTTCTTCCCATATTTGAATCAGTCTGCCGTACGTCTTCCAGAGTATTCAGAGTTACGTTCTTCTTGCAATCTCCTCCCAAGAGTGTTCCAGAGATTCTCAATCGGATTTATTTAAATCCGGGCTCCGAGCTGGCCATGCCATGGTAGCGATACCGACTTCCTCTAAATAATTTCTCACAACTCGAGCAATGTGAGGTCTGGTATTACCTTTCATCAACGAAAAATCTTGCCCTATATATGGCGCAAATGGCATTCATGTTGATTTAAAACCTGCGCTGTGTGTCTTTCAGCTGTAAGGCTTCCATTCATGATCACAAGTTCCGTGCGTCATTTAAAGAAATGCCTTCCCAGACCATTACAGATTCTCCTCCAAATAATGTGGTAGGTGAGAAATTAAACTAAGCATACCGTTCATTGGAGCGTCGATATACACTCATAGGCTTGTCATTGTTGTACAAACAAAATCGAGACTCATCTGTAAATAACACCTGTTGCCATTCTGCCACTAACCCGTTACGATGCTCCCTGGAAAAATTTAGCCTCGCTCTCCGATGAACTCCAGTTAAAGAAGGACCTCGAGCAGCAATTCTAAGTCTCAAATTATGTTCACTTAGTCGCTGACGAATAGTTTCTGTACAAACTTGTAAACCATTAGTATTTCGAAGCAGAGTTTGAAGGGTCCGAGCTGTTACAAAACGTTGTCTTAATGCTGAGAGCCTTAAAAATAGCTCCTGAATCAGAGCTGTTATTCGATTTCTTCCTTCTTCCGGCCTGCGACTATGACTTCCAGTCTCTCTGTATCTTTGTACGACTCGTGAAACAGTTGTATGATTTACATTAAATCGTTTACCAATTCTTCGGTAACTACAACCTTCCTCAAACAATATTAATGCTTGAGCACATTCTTCGCGAGTAAGATATCGTGTTTCACGTTGCATATTGATCAATAAAAGAACTTGCAAAGATACGCACAATAGACATCAGTATTTTAACAGTTACTGGTACTCCTTGTTTTTCCATAGCCTGCTACTTACTTTAGTGCTTATAATGTTAAGTAAAATCAACAAAATCATCTTAGCTATAAAATAGTGTTTCTCGTGTAAAACTGTTGAACTCTATAGGGTGGTAAAAATTTTATGAAAAAAAAACACGGTATTTATAAAAAAAAAATTCTATGCGATTGGAGTTATTACACTAACATTCTGGAAAAGACAGTCCGTCATTCAAAAAACAATTCTTCCAAATCGGACAAGTGGTTCTGACAAAAATTGACTTTAAACTTTTGATTACATTTCGGTGGTGCGTTAATTTATTGGGGAAGTGTATTTATCGTCTTTAGTACCATATTTTTTTAATTTAAATAATGTCTTTAATGTTTGTTCAACTGGAATAAAAAAAAAAATATATGTAGCCCAGAGTGTTGATTATTTAATTTCAGAAGCAATTGGAGGTTTGAATTCTTTAAAGTTATGAATAATTTCAATTATTTACTACACAAAATTTTTTATAGTGACTTCAATCACCCGCCCGCAGAGCTGTTGTAAGTACCGATAAAAAGTACTTAAGTCTTAAGTACCAGTACTTGTTCAAGGTGCAACTAAGTACAAGTACCAGTACCAAGAATATATAAACACTTAAGTACTTCGTTTAAGTATTACTTGAAAACAGTAAATTTAAGTACTAAGTATTAAGTAAACTATTTGTGTACTCAAGTACCTACATTTAAAAAACTTGGTACTTAAATATCGGGTTCAAGTACTTAAACATGTGTTGTAAGTACCTACTAATACGTAAACATTAATATTAAGTACCAGTATTTACTTTTCAGTACAAGTACTTAAGTAAAACTGAAGAAAATCCTCTCCCTATGTAACAGAAACATTTCCTTCGATTGGAATTCAGAATTAGAATACTTAGATGTTACGTATTTTCAACACTGCTGTATGAATTGGAGAGCTGGATGTTGAAAACAGTACGATATAAATAAATTACAATCATTTCAGTTATGGTGTTATAAAAGAATGCATAAAATTTCTTGGACATAAAGAAAAACAAATAGGATACTAACGAGAAAATATTAAGTAAAGATAAAACTGATGATTCATATCCAATCTCCCTTCGATACGAGATGGCGTTTAAAGGAGATGAAGACTTATATAAAACAGTTTTAAATAGTAAATACATGCAAAATGAAAATATTAGATTAGTTGTTGTAAAATGTTGTATAGATATTAGATAATAAAATTTTGTAGTAATAATAAAATGGTAGTAATTTTTAATATCCTTAGCAGTTTTTATTTATTTTTTTTTATATAATAGATTAATTTCAGAATGTTTTGAGGTTCTTGCTATAAAATATCGTTTTTTATAAGGAACATAAAATAAATAAAAAAGTTAAAATAGTGTGTGACAGATGACATTCTAAAATAAAAATTCTATTTTTCTTAACTATCAGACCAACACTTTGCTGAACTATTACAGAGTAGGTACAGGTCTAGAAGACACATCTTCTGATATCAGATTGCAAATGTTGCGTAGGGAAGAAGGTAGAATATTAATATAAATAATGCTGCATTTATATTTTATACTTGTAATAATAAAAATAAACTTTATTCCCAGTAAAACGAGAAAATTATAATTTAAAAAAAAAAAAATTTATATACAAATTTTGTATTACAAAATAATACAAATTAATTTAAATTCACGTTAGCTTTTAAGAAGACTAACCTCTCAAAATTAGCGTCACTTAAAGCATGCCTGCAAGGGGCATTAACAATTTGTGCGAATGAGAAAAGTCGCTCTACGGGAGCAGATGAAGGGATTATGGTGTTGTATTTAATAAATACACGTTTTATATATTTATAGTCGTTTAACATGTCCAAACTAACACGTGAATCATTTAAATATTTTAAAACTTCCAGTTCGCCAAGAGAAGTTCTGGACACTACAGATTCTGAAGAAGTAGAAGGTATATTTTCTTCTTCAAAATCAAAAAAATTATCATTTGTGGCATAGTCGTTAAGTTTATTTTCTGTTTCTATTTTTTCATTATCGATAATGAATTCTTCAACAGCAGAAACTACCCAAATTTATATTTCTTTGGCTAGTTTCGCGTAGGCTTCAGCTGTAATGTCTTTATCTTTAAATGCATTGTACCAGCGCATTTTGAATTGTGGACATACCACTGGTGCAATTACGGCATCTTTGGATTCTGGATTAAGGATAAAACAATGATTGAACCTTTGCTCGATAGAACGGATAATTGCGTCCAGAGGTATTGAAAGATGTTTGATAGTTCCTGAAATTTTTAACCTCTGTAATTTTGTCTTCATTGACACAAGGCTTGGAAGTAGGTATCCATAATAAGTATTATGTTCCCCTTGAAGAAAGTCTAGTGTTTCTGCTAAGGGTTTTATAACTTTAAGATATTCCTCCAAAAATACTAGCTCATTTTCTTTGAATAGAGGTATGAACAATCTTTCACATAAGATATTTAACTTCTCCTTTACATATATTATTTTATATATTGCGTCATACGTAGAGTTCCACCGAGTTACCCCTGGTACACTCAACGTATGACCATGCCCAAGAATTTCGGCAGTCTTGGGCCTTCCACCTTTTTTCCATAAAATGGAACATTTACTAAAAATTTGAGTATGTTTTTGTTTTAGGGAGTGGGATGTTTTTAACGAATTATTATAATCTGTTGTTGCAATTAGATTTCTAGTATGTGATGCGCAACGGAGGTGTTGGGGCAGATATTTTATTCGTTCATCTAAGCCACAAGTAAACTCAAATGTTTGCCTTTCTGAGGATTCTATACTTATAAAATCATACTCATTTTCATCCTCATCTCCACTGTCAACTTCGTTTGAAATTTCAGTATCTGATTCCTCTTCGTCTTCGTCATAAAATCCTTGGGAGTTATTTGTTATTACCGTCAAACCAAATTCTTTAAAACATTTAACAAAATTAGAGCCATTGTCAGTAAAAATTACTTTTGCATTTACCTGAATGAGAACTTGAAAAAATTTTCCGTCCAAAATAGTGGTATGATTTTTTCCATAAAGTTGATTGGTAGTTTTGGTACTATTACTAATGCTAGTAGCCATACTGTTCCGATTTGACATCTCTGCAACTTTAAAAAAATCAGAAATTTTCTTCTTTTTTTCATTTTTTGGATCATAATCCACATCATCTTCTCCAGATGTTTCAAAAGGATCAGGTAGTGAAGACGCATTACTAACATTACTATTATTGTCATATAAGTCATTAAACGTTGCTGCTGATTCTTTATTTGCCATCACAATAAAAAAATTCTGCATGCTGAAAATGTGAATATAGTAATTACTAGTATGTCACAATAACGGTCAAACATTTAAAATTTTTAAACAATATTTTAGACGTTTTCAAAATAATAAATATCTATTTTTGGAGATGTAACCAGTTCAACTTAATTTTTATTTATTAAAATGGGTCGGGTAAAACAGGCCTTTCATCTAAAAAACGGCTTAGAAAAACAAATATTTTATAGCTTTCCCTTATACTATTAAAAAAAATGTTTAATAAGCCTTCATTCTTGAACTATTTACATTATAAATTATAACTTATAAATATAACATAAACTTACCATCAAATATTAATAATCCTTATACACTACACTAATTAATCGAACTGTCCGCATTGATTCTTTACAATCAAGTAAATGATATCTCTGTTCTCGCTGCCGGTGCAGTTCAGGAATAATTCAAGAAAAAACTTGTTGAAACGTGTTTTCGATAACGACAGCAAATTGAAGAGATTGAATAATATATGATCAAGTACTTTTCGAGTACTTAAGTACTTTATAGAGTACTTAAGTACATTTAGAGTATTTAAGTACATTGAGAGTACTTAAGTATTTTTTATTTTTTAAATTGTAAGTAAAAAAATACTTAAAACAAATTTAAGTACCTAAGTACAAGTATTAGCCTGAATACTTAAAAGTTCAAGTACCAGTACACGGATTTTATGGGATACTTAGAGTAAAATACTTAAGTACTTAAAAGTACTTAAGTACATTTTTTAAGTACCTTCGGTAATCAGTACCGCAGCTCTTCTGCTTCAATGTTTCATTATTGGAACACTGAAAGTGCAGTTCGTAGTAACCATTCAACGGTATTTTAGCCTTATGGGTGGAGCAAATTTAATATTGTGGTTCATTTTTGATGATGTCACCTCGTTTCATCTTGGCTATAATTTATTTAAATTTCAGTGAAATTCATTAATGTTTGCTTCTCAGTCATTTTGGCATTAGATGAGCATTTGTTTTACATTTTAATAATTCGTTAAATAATCTTTTAGGAGCAATAAGAAAAATTTCGTGAGATGCCTGGAAAACACGATTTCCGTGAATGGCTTACGGAAGAAGTGGATTATGAGGGTTGGGGCGTTCGTCCAGTTGAAATAAGTCCTGAAAATAGTTCTGATAGTAATTCTAAAAATACTTCCGAAAATATTTCCAAATACTCTCAAGAGATGGGTATGCAGCCAGAGGTAACTGATGAATTTGTTCAGACTTGGGCATGTAAAGCTCTTGATTTTACATTTGGAAGCCATGTTCAGACACAAAGTAACGATGGCAACTTCGATGTTCAGAAAACTGCACAAGCTGTTGAACATGCGAACCATAGGTCAGAAGTAAGTGTTGAATTTGTTCAAAGTGCACAGATTGTTGGAAATGCAATTCAAGCGTCAATTATATCTCAATCTGAGAACAGCCGTTTTAATATTCAGAAAACTGTACAATCTTTTGGCAATGCGAGTCAAGAGCTGACTACACCACAAACTGAAGGATGTAGTTTTAATATTCAGCAAACTGCACAAGCTGCTGAAAATGAGAGGCGACAGCAAATTACCTCTGAAGACCAACAAAATAAAATCCCTATAGGCAACAATAAAAATTTGGTCACATTAAAGTTTAAACGCATAGGTGCTGATAATACAATAACTTTGTCAGCATCTGTTCAATTTAACTTTAATCCTAAATATACTAATATAAACAACATATTAGAAGATTTGCAACAAAAATCAAAAGAGAGCACAATTATAGAAGTTGAAAAAGTTGATTCCCAAACAACAATATTTCATATACTTTCAAATGATTGCACATGTGAGCCAACCGAATTGCCAGATGAAAACTCAATTCAAATCGAACTTATTAAGCCCATTTCAAGCAATAATATAAAAAAACCCAAGATAACAAAAATGAAGAAGTTTCTTAAGAAAGGAGGCCAAGCAAATGGACACAACAATGTAAATGAAACTACAGGAGATAAACATGATGAGAAGAACAAAATGGAAAATCACAATGAACAAGATTCTCAAAATGTTCAAGTAGAAGGAGAAAATAAAGAAAGTAAAAATATAAAAAATAAACCTGATGAAAATGATACAACAGAAACTGAAGATAAAAAATATAATATCAAAGGTAAAGATAAGGTATACAAGAATACACTCAGAAACAGTACGATCGAATTGAATAGTTCAGTAGTATCAAAGAAACCAGTAAGAGAGAGCTCTCCATCACCTCCACGAATTAGGTTTAATTCGCCAGTTTTAGATGTTGACTATATTCTAGATCACTTAATCCAGTCAAAAAAAAACGAGAGAGTTACGCAAATTACAGAAGCAGAACTTAAAACTAGACTTTCGCAAGGAAAAAAAGTTAACATTGTCAAACATTCTTCCAGATCTATTGATCGTGTGGAAACGAAGAATTGTAAAAGTAAGTTTTAATGTACATTTTTTAACATATTTTTTTACATTATTTGTAGATGTGAAAACCGATCAGGTTCAAGCGATACCAGCAGATTGTCAAATCGTGCAAAGTAAACAGTCAATTAAAGAAGTTTTAACTTTATCCAGTGCTACTTCGGCAACGTCTTCACCCTCAAATCAAAGTAAGTTTTAATGTATAAGTGTAACTTACGCCTAGTGCACTTGTTACTTGTAGATCAAAGTAAATTATTACATAGTGGAAAAAATACTAATGTCTCAGAGTCAACCTCAGCACCTTCGTATTCTTTATATCGATCACTTTTAGCCCCCAAATGGGATCAAAATAAAATGCAACTATCAAAAACAATCAAGTCTACATATGATGTAAAAGGACAAAAAGATAATAAAGATGATACTTTATGTAGTTCAGCATCAATAGCGTCATTACCACCAAATGACATAAGTAATAAATGCAAAATATCACCATGTAACTGAATGTACTCTAAATACATACTTATATGTTTCAGATGCAAAATTGTATCAAAATAAGGTGCAAACTTCAAAAAATGGAAATATAGGTAATAAATATTCATCCTTAAGTTCTGTTTCATCGCCATCTTTACCATTAAACACGAGAGCGTATTTTTATGTTATCTATCTAGCCATGTAACAAAAAACTGACAATGTCAAACAAATTATAAAAAAATTGCTGTCACTGTTAGACGTACACATGTTAAGTTGTGTTTAGCTTGTGCCATTTACAAAGATTTGAGACAGTCTATTTGTCGATAAAATGAGAGAAACTAAGATTGAACATTGCAGCGTAATTCATGAAAGAATGGTTGCTGTATATGGGGAAGATGCACCATCTTATTTTTAAGTAAAATATTGGTCCAAACTCTTTCGATGGGGTCGAGAATCAATCAATGATGACACAAAGTCCGGACAACCCGTTGAAGCTCGAACTGAAGACACTGTGTGAAAAGGCGAAAATTTGGTACTGAAAGATCTGGTGTAAAGATCTCTGTCAATGCCAATGAAATCGGTATATCCGAAACAAGTGTCTACAAAATTTTGCATGATGATTTAGGTATGAAGAAGGTGTCTGAACGGTGGATACTCAAATTGCTTACACTTGAACAAAACTGTACAGAAAAGAAGTTTCTCAAGAAAATTTGACCGAGTTGGAGAGGGGTAAAAAAATTTTTTTTCTCGAATTATCACCAGGGATGAGACTTGGGTACATACACCATTAGGACCCTCGTACTACACAAGAATCAATGCAGTGGGTTCATAAGGGCTCTCCATCACCAAAAAAGGCCAAGCCACAATTTTCTGGAAAAAAACTGCTGGCAACTGTCTTGCTTATTGAAGGGGGTCTACCATAAATGGAGAGACCTTCGGAACCTCAATTGAAAATTTAAAAACTGCTCTGGATTAAAAACGCCCGCATTCTTATCCACAAAAAAACTTGTTGCTGCACGACAATTGTCGGGTTCATAAGGCAATCAAAGTTCAGCAGATAATCAATGACTGTGGTTTTATAGAGTTAAGACATCCACATTACAGCCGCGACTTAGCTCTGTCAGACTTCTCCTTATTCAAAAATTTAAAAAAGCATCTCAGGGGAAAGCGTTTTGCTTCTGTTGAAGAACTCAAAGAAGCTGTTGAAGAATATTTTGCAGGGTTACCAAAGGAATTTTTTTCCGAGGGTATGGGGCAATTCAAAAAAAGATGGAACAAGAGTATTACTGTTAAAGGGAGTTATGTAGAAAAATAAATTTTTTTGTTCTCTTATGTACTTTTTTCATGGCTAGGTAGATAACATAAAAATACGCCCTCATAAACGTGGTAAAATTAAGATGGCAGGATAGTACCCAACATCCGTGATTATATTTAATATACACACTTATAATTTTTAGACGGATATATGAAACATGTTAAGTCACAACCTTCTGCAAAAGAAAAAATAGATAACAAAAGTGCTTCTTTATCGGGCTCCACACTAGTATTACCACCAAATGACAGCAATACAAGTAAGATGTCATATTTGCAGCTGAATATACCTTACATTTATAAATTTTAGATGTTACAATTCATCCATTAAAAACAGAAAATATTGCAAAGTACACTCTTACTAATTTCACAGACGTAAAGGTTAAAAAGTATACCAGGCATCCACTTATATGTGAGTTCACTATGTCAACTGTTTTTTTTTACTTAAGTTACTTGTAGACGAGAAGAAGAAACTTTCATCTTCCTGTTCAGATACACCATCATCAACATCTCTCAGTAGTACAGGTAAGGATTGTCATATAATCATTACTTAATTTTCTATATGTTCTTGTTATTATGGAAAATGATGGCACAGAAGAAACTTGGACATCTAATCGAAATGACACAGATGAAACATCTTCAGATAGATACCAAAAACATAGTAAACAGAGAAAACGCAGCTGTAGCTTTGGTGGACAAAGAAAAAATAATGGTAAGAGTTTTTAAAAGAAAATGTAATGGTTTTTTTTTGTATTTGTTAGATGGACCACCTTCAAAGAAACCATTTAAAAAAGAGACCGAAATTATGAGTGGGTTGCTAAGTATAACATTATTAACTAGTAAATCCTGATACTTAAAGTACCTATTTGTAGATGATGAAGTTACACAAGAATTACAGAGTATAAACAGAGTGATATCAGATAGTGAATACACGAACGATAAAAATAATAAAGAAATAATGATTTCGAGATCATCTACAAAAGATAGTAGTATGACACATGTAGAAGGTTTGTCATTACACAACAGTGATGATGATCTATCTACACTATCAAGTTTCACTTCTACTGACAATAGCACTAAAGGTGAGATTTAATAATTGAAATTTTTACGTTATTTAATCGGAAATTAATGTTAAGATTCATTTTTAGAAACAGAACAAAATAAAAAAGTAGAAGTTGGGGAAAAACAGAAACATTCTCCCATCGCAGTTGATAAAAATACAGGTGAGGATTACTATATAGTATACAGGAAGTTTCATGCCGAACTATCACTATCAATAGATAAAGAAGTAATAAAGATATAGATTTGAATTTTTGCATTCATAGCTAACCAAAGATTTCTCATTTCAGCAAAATATTTTGGAGTTTCTATGACTTCCGGTTAAAATATGGGGAACACCCCATATATTTTTGAATTCCAGATTAAATTTTAAGGTGACTTTCATAATATGACTATGTTAAAATTCTGAACCATTTTTGATATATTTGATTTTTTCCGAAAAAGTTTACAAACCTTTTAATTACTCAGCACCTATTTAAGGTAGATGATTGATATTTGGCATAGGCTTAATAATATATGCAGTTTACTGAAACAATGCAAGTTTTTTAAAACAAAAATCAGGGAAATACAAAAATTGACTTCAAACTTTCAGTCAATTCAACGGCCAGAACTACGTTCTTTTTAATGGAAACCTCCATTTTTTATTTCGTATTTTCCATAAAAAAATGATCAAAAAATGTTAAATAATGTATGTAGTAAAGATGTTTGAAGTTATAATGCAATAAGCATGAAATGCAAAAAATTAGAGGAATTTCTATAGATACTAAGATCCCAGTAGCCTTGATTTTGCCAGTAACAGTATTGTGTGGGTATTAAAAGAGTATGTGAAAGTGTTTCGATGTTAATTCAATAAAATTAGGAATAAAATACAAAATTTAATTAAACAAAAAATATTTTGTAACAATTTCTACTAAAGGTGTTCAAAATTTTGTCCATCAGCTAATAAACACTTTTCTACACTATGTTCAATAGCTTGACATGTTGCTCTTCTAATTTCTGCAATGGACGAGTATTAATTGTGTTTCGAACCCTGTTAATGCATTCTTCCTTTGATGTCAGTGGAGTTGCGTACACCAAGTCCTTCACTCGACCCCAAAAATAAAAATCTAAGGGCGTAAGGTCAGGTGACCTTGGTGGCCAAGTATGCGCACCATTATGACCAAACCACCGATCTTCAAACAATTCATAAAGAAGCCTCACAACATCATTACCGTTGTGAGGAGGAGCTCCATCTTGTTGGTGCCAGGAGTCAGGTTTTATGATGGGGGCAACCCTGCTTATTAAAATATTAATGTACACGGCTCTTAAAATTTGTTTAATATTTTTCTAAGGGTAAATTAAAGAAATTCTGGTGATGTTTACCTCATCAATTTTCATAGTAGTTGTGTACCGCAACGACTTCCTCGTTTCTAATAGCACAGTAAATATTAAAACTCCAAGATTCCTGAGAATTTCTCTGACGAAACGTGTGAGGATTTGAATCATTCCAATAATAGCAATTTCTTCTGTTATAAATTCCATTTCTTGTTATCTTTGCCTCATCAAACGATATTATTTTATCGAGAAAGTTATTAACTTCTTGGGTTTTTATTACAATATTCTCGCACAATTGCTTTCTTTGGCAAAGTGTGGCTCTTTTAATTGCTGAACTCTAATATGAGAATAGGGATAGAATTTAAATTTATGTAGAATTCTAAAAATAGTTATTTTAGAAATCTCTATATCCGTTACTGCTTTTGTGAAATATGACAATAACATTAACCACATTTTCTTCTTTATCGGTGACAGGTTTTACTTTTACACTTGTCTTTTGGAAGCTACCATAATTTTTAAGATTTTTTATTATGCGTGAAGCTGTGTCCGTATTGGGTTTAGGTTTGCCTGGGTAGCGTTCCTGAAAAGTGCGTGTTATAAATCACAATTAAATTGGCATTCTTCATTACTGAGATTTAGACCAGGCATGGTGTAGTTTTAGCTTCAATCTGTAACTTTTTAACAAAATTTAACACATTAATCTGTCAAAAATAATAAACAAATACCAAATAAAATGATAACAGAACCTACGTGACTTCAGTTTCTATCAAAAATTTACTCCGAATCCCTTGCATTTAATATTTACTACTATCTTCAAACCTCTTTACTTTAGCTACATACATTATTTAACATTTATGGATCATTTTTTTATGGAGAATACGATAAACTTATAAAAGATTGGTGGTTCCATTTAAAAAACGTAGTTTTGGCCGTTTGAATTGACTGAAAGTTTGAAGTTAACTTTTGGACCTCCCTGATTTTTGTTTTTAAAAACTCACATTGTTAGCTATGTGTTACTAAGCACTATAGTGGAATAAAATCGCAGAGAAATTATGACCTAGAGTGACACCGAGGTATAACCCAACAAAACCTATACCATCTTGTAGAGGACACTTTGGGGCATAGGAAATGGAAATGTACTTTTTTTGTAGGACCGAACTTAGCAAATGGTGGTTAAACGTAACTGAGGTCGAGCTAGGAAAACTACGATTTTTTTAACATTAACCATTGTTACAATTTAAGCGTTTATTCTAGAATTCTGATTTTTTGCATACCGATACCTGAAATATGAGCGCTTCTAACAGCAATTTAGGAATTTAAAAAACTTTTATAGTTCTTTCTAAAATAAAGTTACAAAAATAAAATGATCAAAATCGTGCATCCAAAACTTGACTCTGTGGCGAGCTGTGTGAATTATTCAACATTTATATACATATATATCGAGTCAAATGTAACCAGAAAACGTAGACCCTCACAATACAATGTAATTGATAATTTAAACAAGCATAAGTAAAATTGAAAGAATTTGATGTGTTTTATCACAAGTGTACTGTGTTTCTTTTTGCTACTAAAAATTTTGTACAGTTTTTTCATATCATTAAATTGTTTTATTAAAAAAATGGTAATACTTCGACAGAAACAATTAAATATGACGACCAAGACACATTATCTTAAATTTAAGTTATTATTTAAATAATACCTTAAAGCCTGTGGCGTACTAAACAAAAATGATCACGATCGAAAAAGTTGATCAGAGAAAGTGAATAATCATGATCACCCAATACCCATCAGTTCTTAAATTGAAAACGGGTAAATATGTGCATAAAAGTACAATTTTTATAAACATATAAATCCATTTGTTACCCATATGTTTCTATTGATGCGGTTATCATCCTTACATTTATTCCATAGTTAACTTTCGTTGTTGCGTAAACAACAGTTTTCTATATAATTCCTAAATGACATAAATTCTACTTAGTAATGAAAAAAAGTAATTAGAATTCTGACATTTTAAAATTTACAATAACGTGTAAAAATGCAAAAAAAAATGCGAATATTTTAGATCAAAGGACCAAACATTTTTTTTCTCCAAAAAATCATCTGAAATGGTCATAAATGGCTCAAAACGATTAAAAATGCAAAAAAAAATTTTTTTTAATTTTGACCATAGGGTCAAACATTTTTTTTTCAAAAATCGTCTTAAATGGTCAGAAATGGGCCAAAACGTGTAAGGAAAAAAAAATTCGAAAATTTTTGACCAGAGGGCCAACATTTTTTTTCAAAAATCGTTTCAAATGGCCAGAAATGCCTCTTGAACCGGAGACGCCGGGACATCAACCAAACACGCTGACACTGCGCTACCGGAGGAGTTCACGAACAAACGAAAAACTTCAATTCTAGGATGGTGCACTTAGTTGCCTACGTAAAGCCGGTTTGCTACGAATAGCCGTTCGTATTTATATACTCTATAATAGTCGAAATCTGGAATACCATTTTGACTGGACAGATTTCGCTCAAAAGTTCATCATTCCGTCTACTAATGGATCCGAACCTGGGTACCAAATTTCATGACGATCGAATTATCTTTGTGGACGCTATCGTGCTGGAACACATACAGACAGACATACATTTTGAAACTTTCATGTTTTAACCTCTTTTTTTCCAACTTACGGTAAAGCAATGTTTAAGCTCATTATACAGGAAATTTAATCCTCTTTAATAATACACTGGGATCTACTTTCTATCTATTTTCTATTTTACTATAATTCACAAAAACTAAAGTTGCTGCACTAGAAATTTCGCCGACCGCTTACAATACCTCCCAATACTTCCGTATTGTGAGGTAAAAGTAGTACATTTCCATTTCCTATGCCCCAAAGTTTTCTCTACATAATTGTATAGGTTTCATTTGGTTATATCTTCGGTGTCACGCACCCCCAGAAAACAGCGAGTTAGAAGAGCGATTTTACTCCACTACTATGCGAAATCTCAATAATCTACCCTAAATAAGTGCTGAGTAATTAAAAAATTTGCAAACTGATAAAAACGTCATATTTTTCGAAAAAAAGCAAATGTCTCAAAAATGGTTCGCAATTTTAATTAACATAGTCATATTATAAAAGTTACCTTAAAATTTAATTTAGAATTCAAAAATATATTGGCTGTTCGATTTAAAATAACAAAGTTGGAGCCTATTTCTGGTTCAACCGAGAGTCCTAGAAACTCTAAAATATTTTCCTTAAAATGGAAATCCATGATTAGTTATGAACGCAAAAATTTAAATCTACATCTTTATTACTTCTTAATATATCGATAGTGAAAGCTCGTCATGAAACATTTTACAATCTTTATTAGAAGCAAGATACAATAACCAAGATGAAAATTTCGATTACTCACAACCTAATCGTAATGGTGGTACAAAAAAAGATGAATCAGCAATTCAAATTTCAAATATTGTAACTTTAAATACAACACACTCAACAATGCTGATGTCGCCAGTGTATGGTAATAATGAATGTAAGTCAAATGCAAAAACTACATATAATGGAAAAACACATACAAAAGTGGTTCAAGAGGAAGAATCTAACACAAATACTAAAAATGATAGTTTGGCAGATCAAACTTCTGTTACACTATCAGGTAAAGTAATGCAATTACACATATATTTTTTAAGATGTTATTAACAGGTACGGAAACTAAACAAAGCTCAGAATCGATGAAGTATTATGAAGTATATATTGAAAAGTTTCGTCAAGTTTGGGCATCCTTTCATCAGGTTTGTTTTATACCTAAAAACAGGGAACTATTTTAATTAGAATCTATTTCCACTCACATTTTGTTTACATGAAATTTTTAGACCCATGAAGGTAAACTTTATACTAATAAAAATTTTATTTTTTTTACCGTTATAAATTAACCAATACCTTTTGTTCGTCTCAGAAAAGGTAAAGTACCCTAAACTATTTTTTGTAAAAAATCAATCGGTTAAAACTATATTTTGATATATTAAGCTATTTTTAATAATTAGTTTTATTCTTCTAAGTAATTGTGCAAAATAATAGTATAATGATAACAATATTTTTTTGGGCATTTTTATCTATAATTTCATAAGATTTTCTATTTTTTACCTTGGAAACTTTTGAATATAAAACGAATTATTTATTTTAAACAAGACGACTTGCAAGAAACTACATAGTGGAGTTTATTTTAGACAAAAACATGATTACCGAAATCACTGTAACGTACTAATGAACCAATTGGTAGCTCGTACATGTAATGCATAATAGAATACGATCAGATTAAATTTTAAGTGCTTTTACTCCATCTCGAAAACCGCGAATAGTATCCAGTGGACATTTTCAGATTATATTACTATCTAATTAATGATGAAGATAAAAAAATAATATCTGATGGAGCTGCCGTCTCAGGGGGAAAAGTTGAGACAAACCCCTTCCCTTTGATCTAGAAAACCGCACAATGTATCAAGTTGACGTATGTATATTACTATCTAATTAATACTGAACGTAAAAAAATAATACGTGATTGAACTGCTGTCTAAGAGGGTGAAAATTGAGACCAACTCTTTATCCTTAATCTCAAAAACTGTGCATAGTATCAAGTTGAAATTTTCAGTTTATATTAGCATCCAATTAATAATGAAGATAAAAAATAATGTTTGATGGAATTGCCGTCCAAGAGGGTGAAAATGGAGACTAACCTATTATCCTCGATCTCAAAAACCACGCATAGTATGAAGTTGACATTTTCGGATATTACTATTTAATAAATAAAAATAACAAAAATTATATCGGATGACATTGCCGTATAAGAGTGCGACATTGAGACCACCCATTTAACCTCGATTTCGCAAACCGTATATATTACGAAATATAGGAATATAATACTGTATTATAAGTGTTTTGTAACTGTGGTTTCATATTAGTTGAGTTGATCGGCATATTTCCACAGTTTTTGCTTTTTGAGCGTGACGTTTCGGAAGCGGGATCTGGTTCCATCAGCCTTAGTCCTGAGAAGAACTGTTTTCGCACTTGAGTCGAATTCATATGTTATGATTTTTTTCCAAGCACATGACTACTCTCAGATTCGAACTTGGTACCTTTCACTTACAAGTCTGACACCTTTACCGCTGAGCTACTGAGTAATCCAATATATATTTTTAGAATATACATATATATATATATATATATATATATATATATATATATATATATATATATATATATATATATATATATATATATATATATATATATACAGTATGTCCCCGGATTGAGTTCACAATAAGTATGATGGACCAAACATTTTCGAATTGGAATTTCATACTTTGGGATTCCGCCCTGCTTGGTCTGAAACTTATTTTTAGTTTACTTTCGATTTGTTAAAGTCAAGTATTCCTTTACAGTTGAGCAAAAATCCATTATTTGTCAATTTCGATTCAGGTAAAGTACCTTTTCCGTACATAGTACGCGAAAGTGTCACTAAGAAAAGTTGTTTAGAAAATAAAACTATATGGCTCTATGCAAACGAACAATCGCGTTCCAGTAAAGCAAACAATTTACTGTCATCTTAGATACACTTCAAAACTTTGAAGTATTTGTTCTAAATTTATTACTTAACTCAGAGATTTGCAAATTACTTATTCTTTAGTTTTTACTGGTTCTGTAGTTTTTTGTATTAAAAATGTTGACTCTCACCTAATACAATGTTATGGGCTTGGGGAAGCATCTTATGCTCATGTTATTAATAAGTTTCACCGCCGATTTCCAATGGTGGTAATTTCTGTCAATGGAGTAAAAAAACTTGTGAAAAAATTTATAGAAACTGCAAGTGTGCAAAATTTGAATAAAAAAAAGCTAGATCATGCTCATGAAGATGCTGCTACACTGTTGGTGATAGAATCCGTGAACACTGATAATCAATTATCATTGGAAAGCGATCTTCTAAATTATCAATAAGTCAATGGCACATACAAAGAATTCTCAAAGAAAATACAATTATACCATTTAAACCGACGTTCATTCATAAATTAGAAGCTGGAGACGATGGCCAACGATTACTATTTTGTTTATGGGCTGGAGAAAAGATTTTGAACGACAGATATTTTTATAAAAAAATAATTTTTACAATGAGTCAACTTTTACAACTAATGGCATCGTGTCTTCACAAAACTGTAGGTATTGGTCTGATGAGAATCCACATTTCGTATAGTAACTAACAGTCAACGGTACAAGAAAGTAAATGTATGGTGTGCTGGTGTGCAATAAGGTACGATAAAATTATTGGCCCATATTTTTTACACACTAAACCAACATTCTTATTTGGATGTGTTCGAAAACTTTTTTTTACCTGCCATGGAAGACGTGAATTTAGATTTTCATTTTCAACAAGACGGATGTCCAGCTCATTCAACTCGTTTGATTACAAATTATTTGAATCTGCATTTTCCTGAAAGGTGGATTGGATGACATGGTCCAATACATTGGGCAACAAGATCGCCGGATTTGATCCCTATGGATTTTTACTTATGGGGTTATTTGAAACAAAAAGTTTATTCATATGAACTTCATGATAACATCGACTTATTAAAACAAAAAATTAGGAATGCTGTAGATGAAATTAAGCCAATGGCCATACATAGCGAAAGCATACTACGATTTTAGGGTTAGGATAGAAAACTGTGCAGATCTTGGAGGAAGCCAAATAGAGTAATTGTAGTTTAATTTCTTTTTTTGATGAACTGTAAAAATGTGAATTTGAATTTGAAAATTTCTAATCGCCCTGTTTTCATCTATTTATCATGTAATCGTAAATAATAAAAAAAATTTTCTCCCATTTTCTACTTCTATTATCAAAGTAGGCCGATCTGAACTACGCCATAACTTTTCATTCTGAACAACTTTTCTTAGTAACACTTTGGCGTACTATGAACGGAAAAGATACTTTACCTGAAACGAAATTGACAAACAACGGATTTTTGCTCAACTGTAAAGGCCTACTTGATTTTAACAAATCGAAAGTAAACTAAAAATAAGTTTCAGACCAAGCAGAGAGGAATCTCAAAATATAAAATTCCAATTAGAAAATTTTTCGTCCATCATACCTATTGTGAACTCAATCCGGTGACACACTATATACATATACATACATATATATATATATATATATATATATATATATATATATATATATATATATATATATATATATATAGAAATTTATCAGAAGGGAGAGTTTGGTCTTGAAATGTTACTGGCGCGATATTGATGTTAAACAAATAGATGTGGCCATCTTGAAAAATGGCAGAATAACATTTTGTAATTTATCAAAACTATAATCTCGCGTTAACAGTTAAATAATAAGGTGGTTATTTAAAATCTACTTGTGATTGTATATGTACTTTGGAAGTTATTGTTCATATAAAGATGAGTGACTAAAAATATTAAATATAGTGTTATATATTTATTTTACAATACAGTCAACAATTTAGAATTTGAGTGATGAACTCACGCATTACCAGAAATGTTTGGTAATTACTGCAACATTTCAAATATTTCAGAAATGTAGTTAAATAAGACAACAAACGAGACAACGTTAACGCTTACCAACAAGAAATAAAATCCTTATTGTACAGTGAATTAATACAAATAGTTAGTAAGGCAACCTAAATTAAAATAATAATAACGCACTTTAACTTATTTTATATTGAGAAGTAAACGGAGAAGTAGGGCTATTATTAAGAATACTATGTGATTAAAGTGTTGTCAATCGCGCATAAGTGATTGATTAGTGAAGGAATCAATTACACGAGATATTGGAACATTATTTACACATACCATTACTGTTTGGATTACACATAAGTGTGACAGTGATGTGTTGCGCGTACATGACGGAGGAATCTAATTGATGTTGGATGAATAACAACATAAGTAAGATGTCCTCTTACAATTTTGAAATAATAACAATGGTCGCGTGCTAACACAAATTTCAATTTGTCCTATTCATTCGTGTGTGTGTGTGGTGTGTGTGTGTCGTGTGTGCGTGTGCGTGTGTGCGTGTGTGTGTGGTGTGCGCGTGTGCTGTGTGCGCGTATATATATATATATATATATATATATATATATATATATATATATATATATATATATATATATATATATATATATATATAATATGTAAATACTTGTGGAAACTTAAATACTAATATTATTTACATTTAAGGGGTGGATACATTGCAAGCTATAAAAGTATTTAAAAATCTGAATTAATTGCGATTTAATATTAAAAAAAAGTCGAGACAATCATATCATTCCTAAAGCGTTCAAAATAAAACCACGTCCTAATATACATGGATCTCACACACTTTTAAGAAAAACTAGTCAAGCTTTAATAAGAAAATCAATTCACAGTATAAGAACTAAATTTAACACCAATGAAATCTTTTTTAAAACGTTTCAAGCTCTATCATAAAGGTCAGTGCATCAAATCATATATGACACCATTGATAGATTGATTGAAATTGCGGTAGAATCGTGTGTTAATAAAAAAAAACTGCAAGAAAAAAATGCCTTGTCTTTTCGGTTCCATATCATATATAATATGATTATTCATAGAGATTCTAATAACACTCTACACACAGAAAGGTACCGAAGACTATCTTTAGTAACAGATTGATTAGTTTTTATTCAAATCACCCATATCATATGAAAACAAATCTTATTACTGCTTTAAAACTTGCCTCACCTTCTTTTTAGACACAATGGTTTATGATTAATAAAAGAAATTTTATTAAAAAATTCTTATCCATTAAAGTTACTTAATAGAATACTTTTTAATTCTGCCCAAATTTTTAATAATTCTAATTCACCAAATCAAATTATTCCTAAGAATGAACTTAATACTAATCAAGCTACCAATATTTCCTACGTATCATTGCCATTCATCCCTAATTTAACTCCTAAACTTATTAAAGTTTTTAAAAACATAAAAGGTATTAAAATTACCACCAGAAACATTAAAACTGTTTCACAAAAATCAATTCTCCTTTATTAACCTTAGAACGGTCTAACATTGTGTACTCCATCCTTTGCGTTAATTGTGATAAATTTTATATAGGACAAACTTTTAGGAATTTATATTTCATAAAAGTGACGCTAAAAGGAAAATCCAGTTATGTGCATTAGCTGAACATGTTACAAACGAACATCATTGCATGAACTATAATAATGTTAAAATCCTAAAACAAGAAAATATTTTATCTAAGAGATTATTTTTAGAAATGGTGTGTATTAATAACTGCAGAAAACAGTTTGAACAAATAATCAGATATTGATAAACTTAGTGATATCTACAGCTATATTCTTTTGCTTGAAACTAAATCAGATTAATGTTATTTTCTCTTAATGTTAAATCATTTTAATATTAGTTAATGTTAATGTATTCATTCTTTTTTTCTTATACCTGCGGCTTGTATGATATGGAACCGAAAAGACAAGGCATTTGAAATTTTTTTTAATGTTATTAGAAGTGTAATTGTTAACATACATACAAATACATTCAGGAGTGATTTTACTGAACCTATTATAATGTTTGGAAATCTGTAATGGGAAGGGTACCTAATGACCTTTACTGTTTCTGGCAGGTTGATAGAGCAAGGAGGATAAATTTATTGAAAATATCTTCTGGGGCCCAACAAGGAAGTGTAACTAAACCAAAATGTATTTATCAGCAGCTAAACCAACTACAAACATCTCTGTCTATTGAAGAATTTTATAAGTTATATCAACGATTTCTATATGACTTACTAAATGATCGGGATACCAACCAATTTTATAATTATTTTTTAAGCATATATTCAAACAATAACCATCAATATTGCTACAGAAGGAGATTAGGTGTTAATACGAACATGTATCTTGAGTCAATGCATCACATAATAAAATATGAACACCTGAAAGGTAAGAAGGTGAAACGGTTAGATAAAGTACTATATCATCTAATGACTATCACTCGGGTCAAGCAAGTAGAGTGGTTAATTAAAATAACTAAAGTTGTTATAGTTACAGTGTTAATTTACTACAATTGTTTGTAGGAAAAAATACTAGTAAAATAAACACTATTGCACAGAGTCATAGATCAAACCTCAAATTTTGTTGTGGATAAAGTCAAGGGTGAGTATGAGACAAAATGGACAGTATTTAATAAAGATAAGAACAGTTCATACAACATACAACGAAGAACAATTCATAGTTGCTGTAGTTTACAATTTCAAAAATGTAATGTGTCTTAATTCTTTTGCACTTACCCAAATTATTTAATACAAAACAATATTTGTAAGCATATACATTTTATATCTATATATCAACAATCTATGACCACTGATTCTGCATCAAATGTAAATATGCCATGTTACAACTTAGATGTTGAATGCAAGATTTATGTAAAACATCAAATGAAACTAAGACATTACAAAATGAACTTATAAATGTAGTTTGGTAAAAAAAAAGCAGATGATAGGGCTATATTTACCACTGCCATAAAACAAGTTAATACCACAAATGCACTGCTGGAAATAGAATCAAAATCCAAAATACAACTTTATGGGTAGACTTTTGTTGGACAATGAGGCACACACTATGGGGGAGATCTAGTTTATTTCAACTCAGCACCACAAGAAAAATATCACCATGTAAATTTTTTTAGCTTCCAAAATAAAAACAATAGTCACTTAGCGATAAATCAGGACTGCTAGGTGACCTTTTTCTACAAAACTACAATCATCGATTACTTTTTGAAGCTTTATGCATTCTGCACTTGTTGTGTTCCTCTATAATCTTCAGACGATGATTGTTTGGCCATTATTCTTTCGATTTGTTTTGTTCCATTCCCTTCTGTCATCAAGAACTTTATTCACTTTGAAATTTGAACTTTCAACCTATCATGTGAAGAATTTATAAAAGTGGTTGAATTTCAATCAAAATTGTTTTCCTGGCATACTATATTTATTCATCCTGCTATTTCTTCTACGTATAGATATTTCTAAGTTATGACAGTTACAACCGATGTATTGGTTTTTTTGATTAAAACTAAGGGTATTTCCTTTATAGGTTGTACATTAATGTTTAAATTAATAATTAATTTATATACACAATATATATATATATATATATATATATATATATATAAATATATACCGGGTGGTCGTAAAGTAAGGAATAAATTCAATATCTCGTAAAGCACAATTTTTTTCAAAAATCGCTCGGACCCGTCGATTTAATTTTTTTTCGGGGCATATTTTGCGAAAAAAAAAATTTTTATACAGGGTGTCTCAAAAAAAGATTTGCTAAAAAAAATTTTTTTTTCAAACTACAACCCAATTTTTTTATTGCATTTTTGGATTACCCTTACAATTCTAAACATTTGTCATGTAGCATGTGCTATACGTAAGTCCAAGCGTTTTGGAGTTATTCGCATTCAAAATTTAAAATTGAAAAAGATCATGAAGAAAACGAAAAATAAAATAATTTTATAACGTTATATATATATATATATATATATATATATATATATATATATATATATATATATATATATATATATATATATATATATATATATATATATATATATTGTTTTAATTATAAAGAAGTATTTTACGTAAAGGGGAGTGGGGGGAATTGGAGCCATGTAAGGAAACGTTTAAAAAAATACGAGTTTATGTTTATGAGCCATCACATAATACAGAACAAAATTAAAATAAAATTAAGCTTGAAAAGGTATTCTAGGGATCTAAACAAAAATTGCAAATATAATCTATGGGGTCATGGCAATCCGAACACTCAGAATGGGTCCATTTACCACAGGCTCTGCAATGGTACCACAGCTCTTTATTTTTACCAACATCATTACATCTGGTGCATTCATTTTTCTCCTCCGAGTATTCAGAATCATCATCACATATATTATTTTTATCGACAGATGATTCCTCAGTTGTGCTGTCTTGGAATAACTTTCTGGTTGCCTTCTTCATGTTTTTGTTAGATGATTTATTTTTAGTTTGTAATTTAGTATTCTTAGTTTTCTTTTGTTGGATTCTCTTCGGTCTATTTTCCTTTTTGTTCTTTTTTTCTCTCTTTTCTCCTCGAAAACTTTCTTCATGGTGGTACTAGTCAAAACTTCTTAATATTGCTTATTTCTATTAGTTTTTGCAGGGTTGTTTAATATATGTGGATGAGGACTTAAAAACATTTAAGATATCAGCAAAATTTGTGGATGGCTGTGGAGAATTTCGTATTTGCGCACCTGGTGATGGTTGGATGCTGGTATGTTGTGACGTGGTAGTAGGAATTTGCAGCGGCTCTCTAGAAGACGTCAGTGATTGTGAAATAACTGTAGCTGTGGTTCCTGAAGGTAGAATAGAGTTAGGATCGTTAGTAGTGCTGTTATGCTCATTCTCGTCAAGAGCAATAAAATATTTATCTGAAAATACAGATGGGTCCATGGGGAATATTCCGATTGATTTAAAGCCAGATATGCCCTTATCCAAAGATGCTACCTTCCAGTACGCTTTGTTGAATAGTCCAGATATTTCGTATAAAGTTATTTTAATCATGTTTCTTGATTTCATGTACATGTCACATTCCTTCCTATAAGTTAACTTAAGTGAACCAAAAAAAATCACATCTAACAGTTGTAGGCGATGTGACGAATGTGGGGGGGATGCTCAACATGGTTATATGATTCTTTTTGGCCATCTCATGTGCTTCTAGTCTAGAATGGCTATTATGGTTGTCCATAATAAGCAAGATCTGTTTTTCAGCAGCGGGCCTTGTAACTTTAATGAAATGTTGAAGCCATGTAAGGAATATTTGCTCATTGGTCCACCAATTATGAGAACAAGTATAAGCAGCTCCTGGTGGCCCATCATGTTCCAGCTGTGGAGAGTGTTGTTGTCAAGGGAAAATAATTAATAGGGGCAGTTTCCCATGAAGTGCCTGCACCAACACGCTTCCGTCCTTTGAGCGGAATACTATTACCTGGCTCATGGATCGCAGAAAATCCTGCCACATCCATGTCATTACTGATTCAAGGTTATTAAAGAAGCGGGTAACTTCAGTCTTATTAAAACCAAAAATTCTATTTATACTAGTCGCTTCTGGCTCAGGGTGTCGGCTCATGAATCCGAACAACCAATCTTTTCCAGCAATTTTTTTTCAGCACTAAATCTTTTTTGAACACCACACTTCACAGCCATATTATAGCATATTTTGCACAGTTGGCTGCCTGTTAAACCATAAAAAATATTAGACATATCAAGAATATGGTTAACAATAAGTGTCTGTTCCTGTTCACTAGTGAACACAGGTGTTCTCCCAAGTAGCGGAAAACGACGTTAAGTAATATCATCGCTATTTGCCAACCTGTACCGTTTCTTCGGCGTGCTGTAGGATATTTGAAATTCTGACCTTTGATGCCGTTCGCTGTCTAGTTCGTGGCATCTGAAAAATAAAATAAAACGTACTCCATTCAATTCGAATTCCGTTTTTCGAAAGGGTAATAGGAGCCATAGCGGGCTAATGGGAGCACTTCTAGCTCCCATTACCCGAATGTTAAGCATCTCGAATTAATAAAACTAATATAAACAAACATTGCTAAATTATCCATCTTCTACTTTAATGGTAAAATGTAAGAAATAAGGCATTAAATAAACACAAAACTAAACAGAATGATAAAAGTTCAGGTACTTACTTTGGTTGCGATATTTGATGTTTCTTTATAAAGGTGAGGCACAAAACTAACTTCTATTCGTCTCCGCCATACGCGTGCCACTAACCTGGCCAGCGGCGATTACATTGCACAAACGAAAGTTCCCGAAGCCGTTCGTATCATTTTGGCGGAAATTGAATGCTCCTGTGCGTATGTAAATTGTAGTAGCTCTCATTATCCGGTAGCTTTCATTACCCCGTTATCCCCTAAATTTTATAAATTGATTATTTGTGACCATATTATAATTTTGTTGAATAAAACCTTATTCGTAAGGCTATTTTTTTCTATTACAGTATGTATGATATCCCCAAAATAATAATCAGGCGATAACAATATAGTGGGATCTTTGTATACGGTAATAAATAAAATAAATCAAATTTGTATGAAATAAGGACGGTGAGACTGTAATGTGAAATAAATATTAAGCAATCTTCCAAGGTTACATTTATAACGATCTCTCACAATTTGAAATAGCTAACTTCAAGTTAGACTATTACCCAGATCTCTCCTTAGCTGCGTCTCTCAGAGTAACTATCTGGAGTTTTGTCACACTAGATCACAACATTACACTATCATTCCCTTTCCTTTTTTAACATTAGCTTATACACATCCAGATTCAACACACAAACGCCATAATAATAATATTGGTTTATTTAATACGTGAGCTGCATATGCTCTTATAATAAACGTATACATAATTGTTGAGTCTAATGTCTATCTGTTAAATCTGGAGTTAAGCGTTATAAACAAACAACTTCAAACCACTGAAGCTAAAGCTTGTGTGTGGATTTTGGTTATTACTCTATTACTACTCTACTGAATGTGCATAATGTTGCACTAATATCTAATTATAAACTTAAAAAAGAAGAAGAGAACAATATGGTAACTGTTTTATCATTTTTATTAATTCTAAACTTATTATTTGATTGCACCATGTGAATAAGGTTACATTAATATCTAAATATAAACCTAAACAAGAATAATGAGAAGAACAATATCGTAACTGTCTTCTCATGTTAATTTTTCTTAATTTTAAACTTATTATTACGTAGGAACTTATTACTTAATTGCACAACATTAAAAATATTTTTCAATACAAGCACCTAAGAAATTTTATCAATTTCTGTGATCCATTTCCTTAGTTTAGTCTTAAAAATTAGCACGATAGATCTATTTCTGATATCTTACGGTATTAAGTCAAATATTCTAGCACCTAAAGAATCTGGAGATTTATGTTTGTTCCCTTTAATGTTTTTTGTTCATTCAATTTACTTTTGGTATTATAGCTATGTATGATTGGCTGCAGTTTATCTGATTTATATTGATGTGGCAATGTTTTTGAAATATAGTTTTCTAATGTTATATAATTTGATTTCTGCATATAGAAGGTCTGCCGGATATCTTTGGTTTTTATTGTACAATATTTTAATTTTGGATTACTTCCAGATTTTTTAAATAAGTGTAGGCTGCCGAACTCCAGCCAGCAATTCCATACTCCAGAATGGATTGTAGCAGACCATAGTATATTATTTTCAAGTTTTTGAAATTCAATATACATTTTAAATTTCCGAATTTGTATAAGATACCTCTTAGTTTGCAGATTAGCTTGTTGATATGAACATTACAGTTCACATGTTACAGTTAAAAGTTTATAATCGAACAAGTTTTTGATTAATTGAAAATCTTTTTCCACCTTTTCTTTGAGGTCCGTCCATATTGTGCCTTTATAGAAAATGGCGGTGTCATCGGCAAAGGAAATAATTTCACCTATAGAAGGTAGACTAAATATTTCACTGACAGATATGGTAAATAGTAATGGACCAAGTATTGTTCCTTGAGGAACACTACCGTCTCTTCACTCAAGATATTTTCAATTTTGACACACTGTTTTCTATTCTCTAGATACCTTTTAAATAATTTATTTGCTATTCCCCTAACATCAATGTCCTCAAGGCTCTGTAATAACTGTTCATGGTTTATGGTGTTGAAAGCTTTAGCTAAATCTATAAATATACACAATGATCGATTATTGGTATCTAAAGAATCTAAAGGATTTAAAGAATGTTTGTAACATTAATTGGAGAACAGCTTCAATTAATTTGTGTATTATATGCTAAGTACCGTACGCACAAATTATAATTAATTAGAAAATCTCTCCGTGTTTCTTATGCCAAGCAGATAAAATTAGCGAAAACTGAAACTAATGATAGGTTTATCAAAAATGCAAATAATCCTATTAATGCAATGTGCTCAATAATAAATTATCACAGAAACTAGGTTATCGAACCTCATTGTAATTTATCAGCAAACCAGTTTAATGTTTATTTTGCCAACAATGCATCTGAAATTTTAGCTACTCTGCCGAGCTCAGATATTGGTTCTATCAGTCATTGTGACTTAAATGTCTCTACCGAGAATGGTTTTCAGTTCCAAACGGTCTCTGAAATAGAAGTCCGTGATGCCGTAAAAACTTTAAAAAGCAGTAACTCCAAAGACATTTATGGTTTTAGTGTTACTTTCATAAAACACAGTATTAGTTTATTTGTTAAACCATTGACAATGCTAACCAACCTTATAATTGGCACTGGCGTCTTTCCTGAGTCTCTCAAATTTGCCTTAGTTTCACCATTTTTCAAGAAAGGAATGATATAAATGAATTGGGTAGCTACAGGCCTATTTCAAAGTTACCAGTTTTTAGCAAAATGAAAAAATTCTAAATAAACAAATGACCGATTTTTTTGAAAAAAATAATCTTTTTTATAACCAACAGTATGGCTTTCGAAAAGGAAAGTGCACTTCTGACGCAATCATCACGTTCATTTGTAATGCCTTAGAATGCTTTGAGAGGGGAGAGCAGCTGGTAGCTGTATTTGTTCACCTGTCCAAGGCGTTTGACTGTGTGAATCACGAAATATTGGCACGAAAATTAAAGATAGTATATATCTGTGACCGTAGTGTTGCATTGATAACGTCATTCTTGAAGGATAGATATCAGTGCGTAATCTTTAATAATGCCATTTCTAACAAATTGTTCATACAGCATGGGGTTCCTCAGGGCTGAATTCTAGGTCCTATTCTTTTTTTTAACTTATATTAACGACTTGCCCTTATCCGTATCACCACATATCGGTTGTATTCTTTATGCTGATGATGCAACTTTAATTGTAGTCAACCAGGATATTAATGTTGCCCTGAAAAATGCACAAACGGGGGTGTGAATAACAAATTAAATTAAATGAAGCAAAGACAAATTTTTGCCCATATCTCTAAAAAATGTAATTTCACTTCTAACATTAACTCAGGAGTGTCCCTTCTTGGATGTTCTCTTGACACTAAATTAAAATTCGATTCACACTGTGACAGTATTACTAACAAGATCAACAAATCTGTCTTTTTGTTAAAAAGGTTAGAAGATAGTACGTCACCTGAGGTTATGCGAACGGCCTATTTTGCCCTAATCCATAGTATTCTTTCGTATGCAATTTTGGCATGGGGTCATAGTTCATCTTGGAAAGCCATATTTCGACTTCAACGTAAAGCTGTTTGAATTATTGCCAATTTACAGTTCAGAGATGACTGCCGGAAATCATTTAGTGATTTAAAAATACCAACGTTTCCTTGTCTTTTCATCATAGAAGCTCTGTGCCATGGTAAGAAGCACATTTCCCGGGCAATAAAACAATGTGAACTAACACAGCCATGACACCAGACAAAAAGATAATATAAGACTAACGTACTGCAGGTTAACAAAAACTCAAAATGGCATTATCCACCAGTCACAATCTTTATACAATTATCTTCCTGGTCACATAAAATCTCTAACGTTATTAAAATTTACAGCGAGAATAAAAGAATTTCTAATGGTAAATTCATTTTATTCATTAGATTAACTAGTTAATTATTGGTTTCTGTGTTTAACTTGTTGGTTAACCACCAAATCATGTTTGTACTATTTATACTTATATTTTGTATTCTATAAATTATTTTTGACGAGTGTTAAGTGTACCATCACGTTTGCACAATAAATATTATTATTATTAAAGTATTTTGTATTTTATTTATTCAATCTGTTAATGCATCTTATGTTGATTTATGCTCTTGAAAACTATACTAACTTGAGGATATTAAGTTATACTTAATAAGAATTTACTTAACCGAACCTTTAGTATTTTTTCGAAAATTTTAGGAAGACTTGAAGTTAATGAAATTAGACTGTATCTTCCGGAAATCTGTTGTCGCCTTTGTTATATAATGGTTTAATCAACGCCTTTAAATTCCCTGGGATAGACTCTGGATACGAATATTTTGTAAATTACTATGGTGACAGCCGGTGCAAGGATATCCTTGTTGTTTTTGATTACATCTGATGTAATTCCATCAATGCCAGGTGTTTTTTTCCCTTTTAATTCGTTTATGTATTTTTTAACTTCGATCTTATCAGTTGGAGATAAGAACATTGTGTTTGGATTTGTGCTATGTTTAAAATCTGTTGGTGCCTTGGAAATTTTGCTAGCTAAGTGTTTCCCTACTTCGATAAAATGCTGATTTAAAGCATTAGCTATTTCTTTATTGGAAGATGTTTGTGATGCTGTGTTTTGTTTAATCAAAACATACCAGCAACAACAAAAATAGGAGTAAACTAAATTACTAGCAATAGAGTAAGAAAACCGGCCGGCAAAAAAGTATCCAATTTAATTCTGTTGAAACAAGTGAAAGGTGAACGTAGACATTTTTTTATCTGATTTATTTCAAGATACATTAAAATGTTGGTTATACGCGATTTATACATAAATTAGATATTTGTCATATTGTGGCCTAAACAAACACTCTTGTTAATTTATTCTGACATTTCCTATTTGAAACCCCATAAAAATTAATAAAAAAATGATATGCAAATGTTTTCCTGAAGAAATTTTGAGTTAAGTTTTGAATTTGAAACATTTGTTAATTTTTTAATATTGTAGTGGGGTAGAAAAATTTATCGGTACTAGGAATTTCCAAAATGTGAGTGGTTTAGACAGTTTACAAAAAAAATTAATGACTATTTTTTTGTAGGGATTGGATATGAATAATATCGAACTATGCTTCTTTGCAATATTAATAAGCTCTATTATACATATTTTGCTTTCACAATTGTGTGAAGAATTGTACCCAATTATTAACATTTGTTTTTTTGTATTATGGACAAGATATCAGATGTAACCAATTTAATAAGATTTACTCAAAATTTGGGAGAATATAAAAACCTTTCGAAAAGTAAAAGATTTTACAAAAGTTGCCAGTTTTCCAGTACATATTAGATTTGTTTAAAGTTCATGTTTAAAAATATTTTAGAAACTCTGATAGTACACTTCAGTAAATTTTGCTAAAGAAGTATAGCAGAGCTTCTAAAATTATAGCAATATGTTAAATATTGAAGAGTTTTTGCCCGACTATAGGGAATTTTTTGTTTAATATTAGTTTCTTTCATTTTTGTATGTGTAATCTTGTTTTTTGAGAGTTAATTAGATTTAAGTTGTATTTCAGCGTTCTGATACCTAGTTATTAACAATGTTCAAGAATTTATTACTATTATAAGAAATCTAAAAGGAGAATTTAGTTTTGTTAGTACTGTAAACTCCTTTCTCAATTTCAATCTCTTTAGTAAGTGAATAACGTTCCTGTCTTTGTTTTTTCATTTATGCTAAGATGTATAATGTCATTAAATACCTTTATTCAAGTATACAAAATTTAATGGAAGGAGTTAGACATAATTAAATTCATTTTGGTAATTTCATAACCTATTTTTGTGGTTCTCATAAGCCAAGTATATTCTGTTTTGTTTTTTTTTAGTTCATTAGTTTAAGCTGTGTTTTTGTGTTCTTGTTCTATTTTGATTAATAAAATTTATTAAAATGAATTATAATTTTTATATTATTGACATGTTTTGAGTTTTTTTTAATGCAACTACTTTTTTAAGCAACATGTGTTCAGATCTTGATGTACAAATAGATATCTTGTGTATTAGAACGAATACTCACACACAATAATCATCATTTTGACCTCTTAAACTATCACATGGACGTTCTTACATATTAATTCTGATACCCTCAAGATGTTGAAATTAATTTACTGCAAACAATTTATAAATGGAATTTACCTTTCAACAAGTTCAGCATCATAAGATTCAAGTTTCAAAATTAAAGAGTTTTCATATCCATATTCTCAACTAATTACATACACCGGTGAAATGGTTGTGGTGCACTATACTGATGGTGTATTCTTGACCGTTAGATATGAACATACTCTAAATTTCGTTACAGTTATGAACATTGTACATTTTCTAATATATGTTGTAGCTGGCTACAACCAGTTCTGGCAATGAGTATTAATCAAGAATAGATCTATTTGTTTACAATGGTGTGTCTCTCAACATAACTGCAAACTGCCAGAAGATGGCTGCCCCCATAGGTGACAACATCTGATTCTGACGATTGTTTTGATTATTATTGCAGTGTTTTTTCGAACGTTTAGATAAGTGCAACGTTATTATTTGTTGTTTTTTGTATAAGTTTTATAATGGTGAGAGTGTGTAATATGAAAAAAAAAAATGAACTATTTAAATCGTAACCTAACATTTCATCGGTAACTAAACAAACCATAGACGGAACTTTAATGAGAGGCAAAGGCGCATAGTAAGCAAAAATTAGAAAATTCATATCTTTACTGCTTATTAACCTGAAGCGCAAATATTCTTTACATTTTACTACAACTTTTTAATAAAAAAAATTCATTGATGTTGTTTTTAATTTTTATTGTTTGGTTACATTGACGTTATTAATAACCATAGTCGCTTCAAAAATGTACGCCTATGTTGCTGCCAGAATGCTCCCCTCCCTTTCCCCTTTGCCCTAGCATTATATTGGAGCCAAACAATTCCTTATAAAATGATAAGGAATGTTGGGTCTATTCTTGGTTAATAGTCATTGAGTTCTGGGTTTGATCTTCAGGATGACCTAATCAGTAATTAGATTTGGAAGTTTGTAAGTGTAGTAGTGATGAAAATAATCGAGTAGCAATACTCGAATTAGTTAATTATAAAAATATCTAGAGAATTCAATGACGTGAAAAATGAGTAGTACCCTTGTTATCCCATTACATTTGGTCTACTTTGACTTCATCCGTCAATATGTCACAAGCTTTAATAAACGTTAAGACCATTTTTTTTTGCTCAACAATACAAAAAAAAACAACAGTACCTATGCTACTAGAATTCACACAGAATTAAATCAAAATAAAACAGTATACATTTCGCTAATGTACCATGATTCTTGATGCTTATGTGTATCCTTTAAAACTTCGCAGTAAACAATACAAGTATATGGAATATAGTATAGGTTACGATGTTACTCATACTATACACACTTTTTATTTCTTTAGAACAGGTAATTAGTATAATTAGCAGCTAGCAATATTAGTAGATTACTAAGATACTTGGGTTACCAATGAACTAAATTATAATAATAAATACTACTCAGATGAAAAAAGTCTAAAGTAGCTTCGAAAATAAAAAATGAAATAAACATCAATACCCAACTAAGTTTAAAGATACAGAGGTAGGTTAGTAGCGGATAGCAAAGATGTGATGAATAATAATTATTTGGCTAATTCTAACTTAATGCATGATAACACAAATACATTCATAGATTTCAATTTAGTATGTAAAATAATCACAACTTTATGCTGCTGATAAGAATGAAATAAATGGTATAATCAAAACTATAGAATGTAAAGAATTGAGCGGTTATGATGAAGTTCTATTCTGCCTACTAGGTAAAACGAGTTAATTTATTAGTCCAATTCTTTCCGATCTCATTCATTCACTGAAGGCATTTTCCAGATATTCTTAAGCAAATGATTACAATCCCTATTCTAAAACAAAGGTGACGTATGGAGAAATGATTATTACAGACTCGTTACCATTGTACCAGTATTTTCAAAAATTTTTGAAAAAACGTACTATATTAGACTTATTTTGTCAATGCCAACAACATTGTATCACCAAATCAGTTTGATTTTCGCAAAAATTGCTATTTGAAAAATGATTATGCATATCTCAGAACATCTCAATGTTTATCAGAAGGTTGTAGTGTTTTTTTACGACTGGCTTGTAAAGAGCCAGAAACCTTGACCAACATTTTTGAATTAATTATTTGCCAATTAAGTTATTTTAATTAGGTTACAGCAATCCCAAATAATGAAACTTTATCCCCTCGGACGTTATTCCGAAATGTTAAGAATTTTGCAACGTCAGAGTCTCCTCCAGTCTAACAACCAATCTCTGAATTAGCATCACTGTCAGAAGCCTTCCTCGCCTTCCGTGGACTTCAATAAAACTGCGAAATGCGCTACAGACGTTCTCTTTCCGCGCTCATTCCCGCGTTCATTCCCATGGGTCTTTTGAGGGCCCAGGTCTTGCCTTTTCATCACCATTCTCTCCCTTAAGTTAACTTAGCTCCGTCTGCCTGATATTACTTCAGTTCACCTGGGTCTACTGCTACTTAAATCTGTGGTCACCTACATGTAAGTTTTATTGCATAACATGACACATACACCTGTGGACGACACCACGTCGGATGTTTATTTCCGACGTAGCATTTCACTTACATCACGGATAGAAAGGCTGCCTGCCTAAGTTTCATCGACCCCCAGGGAAACGATTAAAAGGCGCAACGGGCCGTAGTCTAGATTCTATTAATCGATACTCAGCATAGTTTACGCAACCCACACCAACACGCCGCCACCAGTTACCAAAACAAAGTGCAGGGAGTCCACGAGTTGAAAGTAACAAGCTGCCCACAATTAGACCTTTATTACAGTCGCCCCGCTTCGTAAACTGCGCTGGCAGTCCGCAAACGTTACGTAAAACGAATGAGTATTATTCTATCTCACTTAACGCAATTACCAGTTTAAAATTAGTTTTTTCATAAGTTTTACTACCTAACGGAAGTCCTGAACGTGTATCCGACCTAAATCGCGAGAACCCAAAGGGAAGGAAATAATCCTTTCATTTTTCCCACCAGCTCATATGTCGCGAGAGAATCCAGAGGATAAAATAAATCCTGTATTAAAACATTCGTTAAATAACGACGCATCCAAAACGTTCAGTTATCCTGCCAGTCTGTATATTAAACAGTTCTGTAAACTGAAAGTCCTGAAGGTTTAAATACGTTACGCCGCCTCCGAGTTAAGGAAATTCATCAGGTTGTGAATGAATTAGTCGTTCCTAACAGCATATTCTATAGGAGAATATTTAGTATTCAATTTCCCGTGTGTAAAACAGTCGAATTAGTTAAGAAATATAACTAGGAAAAATTTTAATTGCCCATAATTAACGTCAAAAAGACTACTGTTAGTAAATAAACCCTTCTAAATATTAGTTAGATACGTTAAAATTCCTTTCGAAAAAATTAGATATAAAGGTTGAATTTATATACGATTTCTATTATAAAAATAGTTATAAAGAATTGTAGAAATACAAGTGTTTTATGTCCCTTTAAATTTATCGATTTTCTGAGTGACCTAGGAGCAAGTATATTAAAACCATTCACTTCTTTCTTATCGCTATATTTCCAACTCGAAATCACGTTACAATAACTGTAGATAAACCAGCCGCTTTCTTCCGTTTGCTACCAGACAGGCACGGACTTAAAAAATATTCTCGTATTTTTATTTAATTTTGCTTTTATTTTCTTTCTATATTCACTTTATATAGGAAATTAAGATCATTTTCCTTTTGTAGTGTCAACACGCAGTTAATGTTGTTTTCGCAGTAATCCTAACGAGAGCACCAAGTTGTCCGCGCTTTCCGGATATACCCAGCCAAGCCGCCGACCTCTGCAAGGAGCACAACAACCTAATCCCAGGACCCCCTTTGGTGGATAGTTGATTTTTGTGTTATTTGACGTATATATTTCTTAGTGTTGTTTTACTTACTTACAAATACATAGGGAATACGTTAATTTATGTGTGCAATATTTAGCTATTATAATGATACAGGAAAATGTATATATATATATATATATATATATATATATATATATATATATATATATATATATATATATATATATATATATAACCCTTTTACCGTTCATTGATGTGTGGAAAAAATCTAGTAGCCAGCGATCAGCCCAATTTAACGAACCACCCCTTTTAACCTCCGGTCTGTGCTAGACCCGCGGTAAATAAATGAATCAGTAACGTAAGTCAAAAAAGGCGGTTACAGACTTGACTCGTATTTAAAAAGTAGGACCTAAACAGTATAGATGGAAAGTAAATCAATATTATGCACATGTCTAGACTACTTTGAATTTTGGCATTACCTGGTATTTCTATGAGGACAGGAAAAATCATGGTTATGCATAGAAGGATAATGCATACTAATTAAAGCAAACCCGTAACATTTAATATTCTTTATACGCTCTCCAATAATAACTGTACTGTCGTTAGATTTGACATAACATAACTTAAATTTTGTTATTGTGGTAAAATAAATATAACCCCTGAAGCTGAGATTTGACAGTTGTCAAACTCTTATTTTTCACAATCTGACAACATCGGCGTCCTCTGACAGTATTAATATTAGTGACTCAACTGCTCTGACTCGTGAAAATTACTACACAAACACCGCACGCACGCACGCACGGACGCACGCACGCACCCACCCACCCACCCACACACACACACACACACACACACCACACTCCACACTCACACTCACACCTCACACTCACACCTCACACTCACACTCTCACACTCACACCTCACACTCTCACACTCTCACACTCTCACACCTCACACTCTCACACTCTCACACCTCACTCTCACACCTCACACCTCACACTCTCACACTCTCACACCTCACACTCTCACACTCTCACACTCTCACACTCTCACACCCACACTCACCTCGCACACTCGCACACTCACACTCGCACACTCACACTGCACTCGCACACTCGCACACTCGCACACTCGCACACTCCACTCGCACACTCGCACTCCCACTCGCACTCGCACTCGCACTCTCGCACTCCGCACTCCGCACTCGCACTCCGCACCTCGCACTCTCGCACTCTCGCACTCGCACTCTCGCACTCTCGCACTCTCGCACTCTCGCACTCTCGCACTCTCGCACTCACGCACTCACGCACTCACGCACTCACGCACTCACGCACTCACGCACTCACGCACTCACGCACTCACGCACTCACGCACTCACGCACTCACGCACTCACGCACTCACGCACTCACGCACTCACGCACTCACGCACTCACGTCACACTCACGCACTCACGCACTCACGCACTCACGCACTCACGCACTCACGCACTCACGCACTCACGCACTCACGCACTCACGCACTCACGCACTCACGCACTCACGCACTCACTCACACACTCACACACTCACACACACTCACACACACTCACACGCTCACACACGCTCACACACGCTCACACACGCTCACACACGCTCACACACGCTCACACACGCTCACACACGCTCACACACGCTCACACGCTCACACACGCTCACACACGCTCACACACGCTCACACGCTCACACCCGCTCACACACGCTCACACACGCTCACACACGCTCACACACGCTCACACACGCTCCACACGCTCACACACGCTCACACACGCTCACACACGCTCACACACGCTCACACACGCTCACACACGCTCACACACGCTCACACACGCTCACACACGCTCACACACGCTCACACACGCTCACACACGCTCACACTCTCACACGCTCACACACGCTCACACTCTCACACACGCTCACACACGCTCACACACACTCACACACTCACACACACTCACACTCACACACTCACACACTCTCACACGCTCACACGCTCACACACGCTCACACACGCTCACACACGCTCACACACGCTCACACACGCTCACACACGCTCACACACGCTCACACACGCTCACACACGCTCACACACGCTCACACACGCTCACACACGCTCACACACGCTCACACACGCTCACACACGCTCACACACGCTCACACACGCTCACACACGCTCACACACGCTCACACACGCTCACACACGCTCACACACGCTCACACACGCTCACACACGCTCACACGCTCACACACGCTCACACACGCTCACACACGCTCACACACGCTCACACACGCTCACACACGCTCACACACGCTCACGCTCACACACGCTCACACACGCTCACACACGCTCACACACGCTCACACACGCTCACACACGCTCACACACGCTCACACACGCTCACACACGCTCACACACGCTCACACACGCTCACACACGCACACACACCACACACACGCACACACGCACACACACGCACACACACACACACACACACACACAAACACACACACACACACACACAGACACACACACACACACACACACACACACACACACACACACACACACAATTTTTTTAAATATAAACTATATTTTTATATCAAAAATTAGCAGCCCATATTTTGTCCACAAAATTTGTCACACCAAATATTTCAAGCTTCAGTAGGTATACTGAGTATAATGAAAATCAACGTTTGGATTTTTAAATATTTAATTCACTATTTATTTAACAAGGAAAATTAGTAATAAAAATTAACAAATACCATAATTATAATAAATGTTCGAATTGAGCTCCTTGGGTTAATTGACAGTACCCAAGACGTCCAATGAACT
This sequence comes from Vesta saturnalis, assembly GCA_036346205.1. Lineage (NCBI taxonomy): Eukaryota > Metazoa > Arthropoda > Insecta > Coleoptera > Lampyridae > Vesta > Vesta saturnalis. The sequence goes on from JARFJB010001506.1 coordinate 3,868,317, forward strand.
CTTGGGTTGTTGTAATTAAGTTATTTGTTTATCTTTATTGAGCAGTGACTACTTTACTAATTTTCCTTGTTAAATAAATAGTGAAAAAAATATTTGATTTTCATTATACTCAGTATACTGTAGCTTAAAATATTTTAAGTGACAAATTTGGTATGGTTAAACTCTGAAAATATGGGCTGTTAATTTTTTATATAAAAATAGTTTCTATTTAAAAAAATTCTCGATGACGTCACATCTGATAAGGTAGTGGGGGTTAACATTTTTTTTTGAAAAAAAGTTAAAGTTAAAAAGTTTGATACAAATGGAAAAAAATTTTATTCTTCAATTCTCAGAAAATTTTATTCTTGATAAAAGTACCTGCTTGACCACAAACCTAAAATGGACTTGCAAAAATTTGAATATCTCGTTTCTTATACCAGGGAGATCCGAAAATGTGAATGCTGCTCAAGAGTGAAGTACCCTTATTTTTCAAAATACACAAAAATGTCATTTGAAGAAGTTGTTTAGAAGGTATGTCAAATACGGGAAACATAATACTTCGGAGGTAAGTTATTATCTGATGGAACAACAATACGCTAAAAAGCATGTTTTATTTGTCCCATAAGTAACAAATTAGGTTATTCACCATTATCCCTAAAAATACCTCAATTTTTGTATCCAATGGGGTAAACTACATATTCCTTCAAGATTATACCTAATAAATGTGAGGGGGTTATAGAGAACATCAAAACACTTAAATTTTATCAATAAATCCTAGTCCGCAAATGAATAGAACTTGATTTCTTTATTTACAACCACAACTATGTCTCACAAGTAGGTACTCATTATTCCTTATTTCGCTTATATATTTTGCGAAGTAGGCTTTGGAAAAAAATTGATAATAGTCAACAATATCATTTTGACATTTTCCATATCGCTGTTAGTCTAATTTTCACTGGTGTCTGAAAACTAATTACCTATTCATTGTAATGGCCGCACGTCTAAGTGTCCAAGAAAAAATTGAGATTGTTTTAGTGTATCGTGATAATGATCATACTTCTCGCGAGACTGCAGATATTTTTAATGCAAGACACACAGACAAAACTATTTGTCATGCAACAGTTGCAAAAATAATAAAAAAACTTAAAGAAAATGGATCTGTTGAAAATAAATATAAAACAGAACACAGAAGAAATGTAACTGGTAATGATGACAATGTTATGAATGTTGTTCTATCTACTGCGGAGAATCCGAGGACATCGTTATCACAGCTGCAAGAAATTACCGACGTTTCTAAGCGATCAAATAGAGGAATTATGCGATTAAATAAATTCAAGCCATACAAACCCAAATTTATTTATACCCTTCACGAAAGAGACCCAGACGCAAGGTTAGAATTTTCTTTTTGGTTCCAAGGAGAAATAGAGAATGAATATTTTTCGAGAAGAATTCTTTATTCTGACGAATCCAGTTTTACATCAAATGGTATCGTAAGTTCGCAAAACTGTAGATGGTGGACAGATGAAAACGCTAACCTTAAGATCGAATGCCGGGAACAATATTCGTTTAAAATCAACGTTTGGTGTGGAATTTTAAATGATGAAATTGTGGGACCAGTATTTTTTAGAGAAAATTTAAATTCTGCGAGATATTTAAATATGCTTCAGACATATTTATGAAATTATTTGGATAATCTTCCTCTGAGATCCAGAACCAACATGTTTTTCCAACAAGACTATTCATTCAACGGTGGCGGTAAAGTCATGGCTGGATCTAAAATTTCCTAATCGCTGGATAGGAAGATTTTCCAACAATCCATGGGGTGCAAAATCGCCCGATATCACCCCAATGGACTTTTTCCTATGGGGATATTTAAAGGAGAAAGTTTATAAACAGCGATAATTCAGAGATATGCAACATTGGGAAAATACAATTAAAAATTGCATTCAAATAGTAACCCCGCAAATGTTGAGAAATGTACATCAAGAAATGCACAAACGTACAATACTTTGCATAGAGAAGTCCGTTTTAGGTTTGTGATCGAGCAACCACTTTTATCAACAATAAGATCTTCTGAGAAATGAACAATAAAATTTTTTTCCATTTGTATCCAACTTTATGCCGGTCACTGTATATATACATATTTAAAATTAATTATATTTTGGCTACATATATTTTTTAGCCAAAAAAGTAATCATCCCCAAAACTGTATAAATAATTAAAAATAATAATAATAATAATAGGTGTTACAAGATTATAGGACATTTGAAATTATGTAGCTAAGTTGGTCGTTGACTAGATTAAGGTTACTGTTGCTATTATGATGAAAAATTTCATATTGTTCTAATAAACATAAAGATATGAAGTCATTAGAGTTATGAAACACTTTGGTATTATTATCAAACGGATAACCTTTCAACATGTTTAGTGGAAAAACTGACTTTCTGTGTAACTCAGGAATTATGGATTTTTTTAGTTTAAAGTGCTCTATTGGCCTAATCCTAATGCTATAATTAATGGTCACACATAAACGAAGTTACTTTTGATCACCACATTCACATATATATGTATGTAGCCAAAATACAGCATATTTTGGATAAAGAATTTGTGGATGTCCATATCTCTTTTTATTAATTCTATATTCTACTTTGAGTATCGATAAATTAAAATTTCTCTACAGTCTCGTATTTATTAATTTGAAGCTATGGATAATTTACAATACCGAGTGAAAATATCAATTGATTTGGTATTGTTTGTAAGTACAAAGATTTAGAAAAATTTAATTTTTGGTAGAATTTAAAAAATATAGATCTCAAAGTAAAAGATTAATTGCATTCTATGACACATAATAATGTATTCATTATGAAACTCCATCTGATATTATGAATGGTTTTAAACATTTTTTGAAAGAATGTATATCCAATCCGATCCAGTTTCTAACATTAATGTTCTGGATACCACAATATTAACATTTTTAAAGTTGTCAATGACGAGATAATAGTAGAGTTTCAAAAATTAGGTATTCGAGTATGTATAGAAGTTTTTTTATTAAAGATTGTGCACTGATGTTTGTTCCAGGCTATAATTTTTTTTATTTATTAATGTAGTAATTACGTGCAACCATTTCTTATATGTGGGAAGTTAAATTATTTACACAAGTAGACTCTAGTTTGGATTGTAATTTCAAAATGATGCACTAATAATAGATAATAATTAAATGCCTCTAAATAATGTCATTACTTTCACACTTATAAACACACAGATAAATGCTTTAAATTATAGTGTTCCATTACAATAAAAGATTTAGACATCAATTTTGACTCTTTTACATGTAATTATCACACTCACGACATACATCTGCAGTGTATAAAATGTATGGTTTTATCTTTCGATATTGCAGTCAACATTTCAGTGTAGCAACTTTAATATTATTGTTTAATTCGTTAGTTTGAAGTAAGTTAGAATGTGGAGCATTATTTTGGTTTCTGACATATAATATATACTTTAACCGTACCGAAAAAGTTCAAAGAGGTTTTGCAAAGTAACTATGGCTATCCACCACCAGGCCTTAGGCATTTTAAATTGTTAGATAGATTTAATATGCATACTGGTGCTACATATTAATTCAGGACTCATTATACTTTTTTATTTATCCTTTAGTAGAACTAGTGCATTGATGAAATCACCTATCTCTAATATGTGCAGAAATTTTAATTCAGTTAATATAGATTATGATATATATATATATATATATATATATATATATATATATATATATATAATATATATATATATATATATATATATATATATATATATATATATATATATATATATATATATATATATATAAAGATTTAGTCATCAATTTTGACTGTTTTACATGTAATTATCACACTCACGACATACATCTGCAGTGTATAAAATGTATGGTTTTATCTTTCGATATTGCAGTCAACATTTCAGTGTAGCAACTTTAATATTATTGTTTAATTCGTTAGTTTGAAGTAAGTTAGAATGTGGAGCATTATTTTGGTTTCTGACTATAATATATACTTTACCGTACCGAAAAAGGTCAAAGAGGTTTTTCAAAGTAACTATGGCTATCCACCACCAGGCCTTAGTCATTTTAAATTGTTAGATAGATTTAATATGCATACTGGTGCTACATATTAATTCAAGGCTCATTATACTTTTTTATATATCCTTTAGTAGAACTAGTGCATTGATGAAATCACCTATCTCTAATATGTGCAGAAATTTTAATTCAGATAATATAGATATATATATATATATATATATATATATATATATATATATATATATATATATATATATATATATATATATATATATATATATATATATATATATATACAGGGTGAGTTTTAAGGGCGCGGTGGTCCATATCTGCTATTACAGATCTAAAATTTTAAATACAAAATTGTAGAAAAACATGAGCACTATATCCTAAAAGTATTTTACAGTACACAGGGTTGTTCAATAATCAATGGTAAGCCAAAGTTGTTTTTTTAAATGAAGCACCCGGTATTTTTGGAAAGACCTTAAAGAGTAAATGCTTTTTGGTATTGGGTATTAAGAGTCTAACTTTAAAGGTTACTGAATTATTTTAATTTTGAACGAAAAAAGGGCTCACTTTTGGAAATTTATTAGTCATAAACCAAGTAAGATTTTGGGCTACAACTAAAACCAGAGATAGCTTATTACGCCTAGTTAACAATTTTGGATTAATATTGAGATATAAATTCAGAAAAACATACCGAGTGATTGACTTATGCGAATTATTTTACTCACAATTGTTAAATGGATCATCCGGTATAATTTTGGGTATTTGAGAGGCCAATAACGAATACATTCTTTTTGATAGTAAGGTTTTATGTTCTAACTTTAACCGTTATGGGGTTATTTCCATTTTATTCTAAGAAATGTTCTTAAAAGGCCCGACTACTAGTTAGGGTGTCCAAATGTCACTATTTAAGCTGTACATTTTTTTATACTAATGAATGGTTGTCAAAATCCAATGATTTTACAAAAAAAAAAAACATTTGAAGAAATAATCTTTTAAAATTTGTAATAGGTATAGGTAATCTTGAAAAAATTGAATTCCGCTATTCATATTCACTAAAACCTAAAAACTAAAGAAACAACGTAAATACTATGTACAATTGAATATACGTAAAACAACAACAATAACAATATTAATCATAAATTGAATGAAAAAAGAAATTGGGAATACCTAAACGAAGATAAATAATCTTTCAATGGATAAGTAGTTAATAGATGCGAAATATGCCCACCATTTTCTTGTATACATAATCTCGCACGTGTCAAGAAAAAGTGACTAAGGTTCACTAACATTTGTTCATTAATTTCTTTAAATGCCCTTATTTTGATTTTCATACCCTCGCGTGTTGTAGGCGCAGTTTGGTATACCTTTTCTTTTACATAACCCCACATTAAAAAAATCCAATTTCGTCATATCTGGATACCTACCTGGTCAAACAGTTGGCCCACTTCTACCGATCGACCAAATTCATTATCTAAATACCTTCTTACTGATGCGCTGTAATGGGGTGGTGACCCATCTTGCTATAATAATAATAATGTTTATTACTCTACAGGTACAAGAACCCAATTACAGAGTAATCATTAAAGAAAATACATATCAGATACAAAATGAAATGAAAGTAACATTTTATAATAAAATTTTAAACTTAATTAGTTACATACTATTATTTACCTAATATCGAATATAATAGCCATCAATATTTTTTTGAACTGTATTTTATTTACAACTAACAAATCTACCTCGCTAGGCAATTTATTATATAGGGTTACCATTTTAAAAACTGGAGAGTTCAGTAAAAAGTTAAGTGTTTGGCTTAGGAACTGAGAAATAACTTTTTATTCTGCTATTGATTCTCGGTGTTTTTATTCCTATTTTTTGTAGTATATACGGGTTATCTACTTTACCTAACATTAATTTTTTCAAGTAACAAAGAATTATAATTGTTTTCCTCTGTTCAATCGTAGGAATTTCTTTATAATGATCATTTAGATAGCTCTGCTGATGAAGGAGATATATACCATTGCTATAACCATAATCTTCGTCTAGTGGCTAAAGGTATATTTTCCAACAATTGTAGCAGTACGTTTATTAAGAAATTGAAACAAGTATCTCTATTTACTCGGTTATCAAAAAAGTAAAGACCAATTACATGTCTCCTACGATTCCTCTCCAAATGTTGGTTGTCAACAAGCCCTTCTCAAATGGAGATTTTCTGTGACATAATAATGCATATTATGCTTGTTGACATTTCCATTGTTATGAAATGTAGCCTCGTAGGAAAACAATACATAATCAAAAAAATGTGGCTGCCCCATGACTTTATTAAGCAACCATTCACAAAACACTTTTCTTTGTTCAAAATCGTTGCCTTCAAGTTCCTGTAGGGGTTGAATATGATAGGGACTGGCTAATACCTAATTCTCTACTTAAAATTCTTGTGTTAACTTGCGGATTTTCGACTACATGTGATAGGACAGATAATGTATAGCTTTCTGTCGTTCCCGTTTTTCATACATAACTGTCCCACTTTCATCAAATGAAAGTTCAATCTAACGAATGCACGATAGTTCGATGACTTTGCTTGGGATATCGCTGCTCATAAATTCTAGAGGCTCCGATACAATAAATAATGTTAATTCTTCCTAGTTTTGTAAATTTCATTTTACACAACAAACCGTATTTTGTAACGTTTAACAATGACAACAAAAAAGACGTTTACAAATTGTTTCGAAGTTGTTTTAGATAAATAATTTTAATAATAAACATCAAATTCGATTATCTATCTAGATTAGAAACAAATAATTAGGTAGACTATATTTTTCTTAATAATCTTAACAGCGTTGTTTTTTTCTTCTGAAAAACTATTGCATAGTGACATTTTAACACCCTACTATTAAGTCTGGCCTTTTAAGGTCATCTCTTAGAATAAAATGGAAATAACTCCATAACGGTTCAAGTTAGAACATAAAACGTTATTATCAAAAAGAATGTATCCGTTATTGACTTCTCAAAAATGGTATAAGTCAATCACCTGGTATGTTTTTCTGAATTTTATCTTAATATTAATCCAAAATCGTTAACTAGGCGTAATAAGCAAGCTCTAGTTATAGTTACAGCCCAAAATCCTATTAATGCGTAATAAGCAATCTCTTGTTCTAGTTATAGCCCAAAATCTTATTACGTTTATAACCCTTAAAACCCTATACCGAAAAGCATCTACTCTTTAAGGTCTTTTCAAAAATGTAATGAAATACTGGGTGTTTCATTTAAAAAAACATAACTTTGGGTCACCACTGTTATTGGACCACCCTTTACATTGGTAAATATTCAGATTAAATTTTTCTGTATTTGGGTATTAAACCTGATGAAAAATAAATATTATTGTTATAAAAAATATTCTACTGCTATCTGCAAGATACTTATAGATGGTATGTTATTCTACCTACAAACGAAAAAAAAGTATATTTCTCCAGTTAATCCGATTCTGTACATAAAGTTAATTTTCAATAATTTATTTCCGTAAGTACAGTTTAGTGTTTTATATTGTGCAATTCTTAAATAGACAACGGTAAATCCTAGCAAATTTGAGTTGTTAGTGGGTTATTTGGACAAGGTGTCCATTTAAGTTACAAAACTTGGGCAAAACTTAATTTTACTTAATTTTTTTCAACTAAATGTACATATTTGTAAGTTAATTTAAACGAAGTTTGTATTTTTTGACCGAAACCAAATGTAATATTAGCAAACAGAAACTGACCAATCGGTGATTTAAGATTTTAAAATCGCAGATTTCGCGCCTAAATTGGTTATTTCCTTCTTGAACACTAACGGCTTCGTATTAGGTTTATTTCTACTTCAATCGTCAACTAGTGTACCACGGTTTTCGACACGTTTATAGTATTTTTACGACATTTTCCAATTGATTTTCGTTAATTGCGTTCAAATAGGGTAAGTCCTTTGAATGGTTATTATTATGTATAATTAAGGTAAAACTTAATGTTTGTGATTATAATCAAATGATTCTGAACTTTGTAGACATGGCGGCGATGGCCGAAAAGATGTTAATTCCCTACAATTTTACATAACTACGATTTTTATGAGTTATTTGTAATTTCTTAGTTAGTATCTTAGCTAAACAGATTTGTTAGTGCAGAAGTGAATTAACGTTAACTTTTTTCCGTTTGCACTTTTTTATCTGCAAATTTTTATGAAACGAATTGAGGTTAGAATTTTACGTAATGTGTATAGCGTGGAAGATTTACTTCATTTTTTCGATTAAAAGCAATTAATTTTGCATTAATTACTTGTATTAAATTCAACAAAATTTTGTGTTTTTGGTGACAAATTAAATGTGTTATTAAAGATGAAATGACCAACCACCTATTTAACATTTGAAAATCAACAATTTTAGTGGTTTTTTCATATTTTACGATTGATTTGTAATTGTGTAATTGTGTTATTATAAAAAGTTAGGGTAACTAAGTCATTACTATTTATTATTATAAATACGACTAAAAAGAATTTTGATGCATCAACAGATAACTAAATGCTTAGGTTAGAAAACAAGGCGCTGAGGCGATATGTTGATCTATAAAAATATGACTTTTGCGTAAGACATATTTCCTGCAATGTTACATGATTAAATGGAATTTATGTAAGTTATCAGTCTCAAAATAAATTTTCGTAATTACGTACTTTAGTGAGCCGTCGGCTTTATCATAAACATTTCAAAAACCGACACCATAACAGTATTGTTAATTACTAAATATAGTTTTTATCCAAAAATGGGGCTAATCAGAAAAAGGATACGTTACAATAAAGCACAATATTTAATAAAATTAAGACGTCCTTTCAGCTATTATCTGGATTCCGTCACAAAAAGTATAAAATCAGTCTGATGCATGCAATTATTATTAGCCCATGTTCCAGCTACATGGATCATTATTTAGATATTTTGTATAGATACAGGGATTCGTAGAGTGTATATATACATATATATATATATATATATATATATATATATATATATATATATGTATGTAAACACCTGACATAAATAAATCTATTTGTCTTTTAGTATCTCTGAAAACTCATCTATCCCATAAACACAATGTTGCAATACCTAATAAAATTGTTTTTAATAATTTTTAAATCGCTATATCATTGATTTATTTTTTGTGGTACTATACTGAAAAGTGAAACCCTTAAAGAAGAGGGAGCTTTTGCCTCGAGTATTATAATTATGGATGTTTGTTGTTTTGAAATATACTTTGATTGGACTACACATAACATAAGAACTCTAAAATAAAGTGTAGGCAAAGGTAAAGTTAATAAAGTGGGAACCTATGGACATAGATCAAGTGTAACACTGATATTGGTTTATAATGTTTTATCACTAACTTATATGTAATTTATACAAATTGTATTTGATCTACACAGTACCATATAAACCAATTATTCACGAAACCTCTAATACCAATCCATTTTAGTTTAGATAAACGTACAGCTATGTCAATTTACAAGCCAATGATTTAATAAACACTATTGAAAAATTACTCCTACTGCATCTATCCCCCAAATCGAGGTTGTAGCTTATCATGTATAAATACAAATTACAGGCATTCCATAATATATAAAATATTATATATCTACAGATACCCTCTTGTTGGATTCATAATTCTACTTCTTCAACCTCCATATTAAAAAAAGTAACTCAAATGACCATTTCTAAGTTTAACATTACATATTTGATTACTTGACGAATACGGTAAGAAATATCCAATCTGTTTTGTTATTCAGATTTGTTAAGTATCAAATTCGTGATAAAAGATTTTAAGATTTTTAGCATTTAATGTTATTTGGGCTTGTCAAGTAAAAGATTGAATTTGTGATTAATAATGCTGTGTTGATCATTTGAGTTGTTTAACAGTTGTTATTTAAGCTTCATCTAACTTAATTTAAAAAAATTGACCATTTTGACAAATGCTTCCATCACTTGATTTGTTTAACGTTTCATCATTACTTTGGTTAGACAAGTGAAGACTAAAATTGATTTCAAAATGAAGTTGCACTTACTAACATACCTCGCACATAATGATATGATAAATTTAAATATTGCTTATTTTCCTACAAATACTATTTATTTCTACACATTTAATTTAATTTCAAATAGTATCATACATTGGGCATATACAATCATACATCATCATTTAGTGAAATACAATTGTCATTATTTTTATTGAAGACGCAGTTGCTATTGGAACAAATTCCTGTTATACACACTTACATAAAATACATAGTTCAAACCCACAACGGCGATATAATTACGTAGGAATTGTAAAATCAAAAAATATGTGGTAGAGTGGTTATTTTCATGTGATATGTACAAAGTATGAAATAATATTGCATAACCAACCAATATTATTATTATATATGACCTTTATTTAGCAAGTTACATAAACACAATAAATAATAAATCTTTATACATGGTACCTGACAGATTTAATTATTATTATTTAAAGTATATTCTATTCAATATTTGTACTATTTTACAACAAATATATCTTTAATTGTTTCTTAAACTTATTGAAATCTAGATTTTTTAGTTTAGTAGGTAACATTACAATTTTCTATGCCTTTTACAAATATTATGAACCTTATTGGTACTTGTGTCTTGCATTTCACAATCTGGTCTTATAACTATGTATCATCCCTAGCAACTATTCTATCATATATTCAGATATCAGTTCCAAACATATTTTATCAATAAATTTAAAGGTTTTCATCTCTTACAGGTTTGTATTTCCCGACATATTTTTATTATTTGTATATCTGTCTCTTTTTAATTATTCTCATATCTCCATTCTGTAGCAACTGTAACCTACCCACGCTCTGTTTGGTACATAGGATACAGTTGCCATAAATGTGAAATTTGGTAGTATTATTGTATTGTAAATATCAAGTCTTGTCCATTGACTAACACACCTATTACATTTATAAAGAGAACCGAGTTTTTTTGAAAATTTTTACATGTAAATTTGAAGTGTTTGCCAGCATGTTTAGAAATTGTGGTAGAATATTATTTTATTATTATGTTATCAAACATTTAGCTATATTCAGTTATGAAGTTTTGGGTAGCACTGATTGAGTCATGCGTCTATGGTTTATTTGGTGGTATTTGAGTTTATTAGAGATTGTTGTAAAGTATTCAGTTTTATGATTATTACGTTTTTTTTGTAAAGATGAAGTTTTAAATGGCGATTGTGTTGTCGCGTGTTATAGGAATAGTTGTTTACGTTTAATTCCTTGTAGTAGAAAGAATTAAAGACAGTAGATTTTAGGTAAATATCGGATAGTCCTTTTAAATAGGTAAATTGTTAATTACTTCCACATTCAACGGATTTAAGTTTCGAATCTTAAATATGATTCATTCTCAGGGACGATCTAATTCCTAACACACTAGTTTATAAACAAGAGATCTTAACACAATTATGGTCGTAACATTCGATGGTTATATAATAATACCTTGTGTATTTCAATTGCATTCTACTAAAAACTTTGTTATAGACCCAAGTAACATTTGATAATTGATATCCACTGTATATTTATTTGAGGTTCGAAATATGCCATGTACCTATATATATATATATATATATATATATATATATATATATATATATATATATATTTGTACATTATGCATACCCTGAACAATATACCATGTATACTCAAAACAACACCTATAATAATAATAATATAATAATTTTATTTTCATTTGTATACTATGCATATTCATGACAGCATATGTACATCATGGAATAGGTATAATTGCTGAATACCTATAGAATATAATGTAGGTACTACATACATAACGTCGTAACCTCAACATCACTTTTTTTATAGATCATAAACTATTCTGTTTGTTTATGGATACTTCAGTTCCATTCAATTATAGGTAGAGTCATATGCCGTAATAAATCTTTTACAAACGTTCACCCCACTTTTATTATTTTCTTCTACTTCTGTTTTGGTTGCAACAAATTTGCGTTGTATAATTTGTAAATGGTTTTGTTTTGTAAAACTTCACACTCTCAACATTCTGTGTATATTCAACAACTCTAACCCAATTTGTACATGTTACTCTTGATTTTACACTAAAGTGTGGATTATATTTGAAATGTAACCGTTTTCTTGTGTAATTTGTTTTATAATTGTTATTTTTTTATTGAAATTTGTTTGGTTTAATGGTGAAGACGTTGCTCTATGTACTAATGATCTATATGCTGTTAACTTATGTGTTTTATGGTGAAATGAATCGTTTGGAATTGTAAGGCATTTCCTTTAGTATAGTAACCTTAGGGCAGAGATATCCACCTCCTATTAAATTTATCCTTCGAATAAGTTCCAAAGAAACAATTGTATTAACAGTGGTTTACAAGGTTATTAATTTCCAATTAAATTTATTAGGAGAGAAATTAAATATTTCAGCCCTTAGTAAAATAGATTGAATTTCAGACGAACGGCAACACCACAAATTAAGTTTTTCTTTTGTCAATCATTCTAATTTAGAACGTTTTAAATTAAAGTAATGTTTGCAAATATTCTGCTTTTAATTCTTTGCCTTCAATATTACTACAACATTTTCAAATTCATGCCCTCTCGTAACAACATAATTTCTTCAACATAAAACTTAGAAGACTTGTTTCATATTGTATCCATTTAACACTATTAGTATTTTCAATTTAAGTACAAACCACAATATCACCTTGATTTTTGTTTGCTTATTTTTTATACCTTACACATACAGTCACTTTCCAATTATATAATGGGATAAGTGCTATATAACTTGAAGGACCGAGCTTGTGTATCAGTGGTTACACGACCTATTGAACATTCGGGAAGTAATGGGTTCGATTCCCGTTACCGTCAACCCTTTATGATGTTCTCCCAGGTTTTCTTCATACACATAGCGGCATGACACTACGTATACGCACATCATGACTGGCTGTTTAGGGGAATACTGGGGTAGTAACTTCCTCATCAGAACCCTACTCAGTTCCATCCGATCCTATCCTGACCGCACCCACCATGCATATATAATTAATTGTATGTATGTTGAGAATCCGTCATTGTGGCTCAAGGAGCTTCGAAAGCTCAAGTAGCCCGCCCTCCCCTATGGAGAGGGAATGTAGCATAGAAACACATTTTTCATCATTGAAGTTCAACTGCTTTTGAAAAAATGCCAAACTCCAATTCTACGCATAGTTGTTTGAGTATCTCCTTTTAATTGTCTAAACATTTGCTTTTTGCAAGAATAGCAATAAAATCTGTATTGCTCAATAATTCCTCAATAATAGTTCAAGTGGACCTGAAAAATGTGTAAGCTTTGATAAGACCTACATGTTAAATATGGCCAGTAGATATATAAATGAGTCATGACATGCCTGATAAATGTATAGCGAATATCTGGTGAAGTACATTCCAACATGGTATTTACTGCACATACTTATATTATAATTGACTATATCATTCTAATGAGTAACTTCATAAAAAAAAAAATTTCATAAATTGACCCGAGTGACCTCATTCTGTGTGGGTTGTAGTGCACAAGCAAATCACCATTGACCTACTTGCAATATATACAAAATACTTGTATATGCATTAATATAGAGTATATACACAAAAATATATTTGCGGATATATCATAGATCATGTCGAGTCTGACAAACATATATGCACATAATGTGAAATGTATATTGAATAACCAGTGTAGTGATATTTATTGCATATACTTAGAATATTATAAGGGTGTGTGGGGAATTGTTACAATTATATTTAAACACCATGTACTGCGATGTGGAATAAGCATTTGATATTCAACAGAGGCATAAGATCACTCCAAAGGCACTATCACATTCCAATGTTGAATTATGATGACCAATCTTAATAATACTTCATTAAAAGAAATAAAAAATATTTTTAAATCATCAAAAATAACAGTGACATTGTTTGTAGTAAATTTGTGATATAATTAAACATTTCTAATACTTCAGGGTCGTATCAGTAAGTTCAAGATTCGATGTTGATAGTGTGTTTGCAAAATGAAGATTTTTGACTGGAACATAATATACCTTAACAATATTGTACGAATTTTATCCCAATTTTTGTAATCTTACTAATCCAATTTTATGAAATCATTGGTTATTAATTGATACTTAATTGTGGTTTATCGAACTCATAGGATTTGTGCCAAGATAAAGTTGATGAATTATACGGTTATATAAAAAAATCATTATTTGCCATGATGACATAATTTTTTACGGTTTCAACGGGAATGCATCTGATCAAACATTAAATCTAATTGTTAAAAGAGCAACAGTAAATGATAAAATTTAATAAAAATAAATTTAGGTATAAAGTAAACCATATAAAATTTATGGAATATATTCTTTTAGGTTGGGGTATATAATATATAAATAAAATAACAAACAAGTAGTTATGGTAACAAATTATTAAGGTAAAACAACAAACTTGATGTAAATTATAATTCCATATTTAAAATACCTGTCAAAAATGAGTCTATAAGATCAACCTGTTCGTTCATTAAAGGTACTTTCTGTTTACGTTTATAATTTTGGAATGCTTCCAAAACATCTAATTTGTCTTTTATTACAAAATTGTTAAGATTTAACGTTGTTTGAGAAGTCATCAGGTGATTATTTACTATTAAATGTTTGACATAATTTGATTTGTCTGTGTTTATATTTGTAACATCTAATGTGTTTTTTCTATCTAATACCAAAGTTAAGTGTTGGTCCAATATAAACAGAATTACAGAATGTGTAGTTCAATTTATAAATATCCGACTTCAAAATGTCGTTAGTTGAATCTTTGGTAGTAGAAGTGAGGCACCTTCCCCTCCCCTCATTTTACGTCACCCCCTACACCCTATTTATACTCCCACGTGGGGGACCGCATTTTTCACCCTTATTTTACTCGCTTACGTGTAGGACGTATTTTTCCACCCCTATTTTTACACACCCACGTGTGAGACCGTATTTTCAACCCTAATTATTTACATATACCTGCGTGTGAGTCCGTATTTTTCAGCCCTCTGCATTCCTATTTTTACATATACCTACGTGTGTGTCCGTATTTTCTACCCTAATTATTTTTACTCGCTTACGCATAGGAGGTGTATTTTCACCCCCCCCCCCCCTATTTTATGACGCATGTAGGACATATTTTATATTTTTTCTGATATTAAAAGAAACTAATCAAGGTAAGGATAACGTATACGTTTGATTTAAAATACACTATTAAATTCTATAATGACAATAAACAGTTAATGGTATTGCATAATCAGTTAATTACCCTGTTGTGGTCATACAATGTGAATGTACGGTTTAGCGACTATTTAAAATGTGTTTATTAATATTTATTAGGATTCCGTTTTTTATCAAAAAGAGATTGCATAATTGTTATCATTAAATTATTGTTAGATTTTATTTAATCCTCATCTACAGATTATGGTCCTCTACCTGTTTGAAAATTCATATGAATATATTTTAAAATGAAATTGCTTTAAAAATAAAATGTGTAATTAACTAATTGATTAACCTGCTTACAGCAATAGTAATCACCGAAAATTAAGGAATGTCGCTTTTATTTATTTACCTTTTAATACGTATCATTTACATGCAATATATTTTAGTTTTAAATATGAGTCACAATGTGTCGCAATCCTTTTTGCTTTAATTATGGGTCATAATTAAATCTAGTTGTAGCTCAAGGTAATCACTACCAAATTAATCTCATGTACAACAAGAAACTTAATATCAATAATGTATAACAAAGTATTTTTTATAATGCCATTTTTCACATAGTTTAATGTCCATGTATGGGTCGTATTTTAGCCTTGGGAGATCGGATTTGGTCTGGGCCAGACTAAGGGTTGGTCCAGTATCGGAGATTGTATTCTAAATTGTCTCCTGTGAAAGTTAGCTTTACAAAAACACAAACACAACCAGAAGCACGAGCACGAGCACAAGCATAAACACAAGCACAGGAACAATTACAAGCCCAAGAACCAGCACATGCACAAACACAAGCACAGGAAAAGCACAAGTACAAGAACCAGTACGAGCAAGCACAAACACAAGCACAGGAACAAGCACAAACACAAGAATCAACACAAGCACAATCACAAGAAGCACAAGCGCAAGCACAGGTACATACAAACACACAAACACGAAAACGAAAAATCGAAAAAAACGAAAACGAAAATTCGCAAACACAAAAAATCGTAAACACGAAAAACGAAACGAAAATGAAAACGAAAATGCAAAAATGAAAATCGCAAACACGAAAACGAAAACGAAAAATTCAAACACGAAATGCAAATGAAAATGAAAATCGCAAACACGAAGAAATGAAACGCAAACACGAAAACGAAAACGAAAAATCGCAAACACGAAAATCGCAAACACGAAAAATGAAAACGAAAATTCGCAAACACGAAAAACGAAAAATCGCAAACACGAAAACGAAAACGAAAATTCACAAACACGAAAATCGCAAACACGAAAATGAAAACGAAAATTTCGCAACACGAAAATGAAAACGAAAATGAAAAACGCAAACACGAAAAAAACGAAAATCGCAAACACGAAAATGAAAACGAATTCGCAAACACGAAAAAACGAAAATCGCAAACACGAAAACGATTCGCAAACACGAAAATGAAAACGAAAATTCGCAAACACGAAAACGAACAACAGAAAACGAAAATTCGCACAAAAGAAAACGAAAATTCGCAAACACGAAAATGAAAACGACAAATTCACAAACACGAAAATCGCAAACAAACGAAAATCAACAAATTCCAAACACGAAAACAACATACACAAACACGCAGAACAATAACACAAAAGCACGAAACAAAGCAGAACACAAACACAAGCACAGAACAGCACGAGCACAAGCACAAACACAGGAACAAAAAGCACAGAACACACATAGCAGCGCAGCACAGACATACACAAACACGCGAAACAAGCACGCAAACACGGAAAACAAGACGAAAACCGCAAACACAAGAACAGAAACACAAACACAAAACGAAAACAAAGCACAAACACGAAAAACGAAAACACGAGAGCTGCAGAATGATTAAGACAATTTAAAATGATTTTCTCGTTTATCTGTTTTATTATTTAGTCCTTATACCGAATAAGAGTATCAAAGTCAATTCTCCGTCGCTTAGAGTAACTTATTCTATATGTTTAGATTGAGGTCTACTTAAACATTGTAACACCTGTCTCTCTCTCTCTCTCTCTCTCTCTCTCTCTCTCTCTTAGTTGAGACAGGTGTTACAATGTGTTAAGTAGACCTCAATCTAAACAATATAGAATAAGTTACTCTAAGCGACGGAGAATTGTAAACTTGATACTCTTCCATTCGTATAAGGACTAATAAAACAGATAAACAGAGAAAATCATTTTATTTAAATCCCTGTCTTAATTCATTCTGCAGCTCTCGTGTTTTCGTTTTTCGTGTTTGTGCGTTTGTATGTTTTGGTTTTTCTTTGTGAATTTTCGTTTTCGACTTCGTGTTTCGAGTTTGTGTTTGCGGATTTTCGTGTTTTCGTATTTGCTTGTTTTTCCGTGTTTGTGTTGTTGATTTCGCATTAGCGTGTTTGTGTATTTGTATGTACTTGCTTGCGCTTGTGCTTGTACTTGTGATTGTGCTGTTGATTCTTGTGTTTGTGCTTGTCCGTGTTTGTGCTTGTGCTGCTGTTGTGTTTCTGTGTGCTGTGTGTTTGATGTTCTGTGCTTTGTGCAGAATTGTGCTGTGTTTGATCGTCGTGTCGAATCTTCGTGTCGAATTTTGTGTTTTGTGCATTTTTCGTTTGTCGTTGATGAATTCGTTTTCATTTTCTTGATCATTCTTTCGTGTCGAATTTTTCGTGTTCGATCTGTGTCGAATCTTTCGTTCATGTTTCGTTGTTCGATCGATTTTCGTGTTTGCGAATTTTCGTCATTTTCGTGGATTTTCGTTTTGTCCGATTCGTTCGTTTCGTGTCGATTTCGTGTGGAATCTGTTTCTGTTTTCGTGTTATCGTGTTTGCGATTTTCGTTTCTGATGATTTTCTCGTGTTCTGAAATTTTCGATTTTGTACGATCTTTTCGTGTTGACATCTTTCGTGTTCGTCGATTTGTTCGTTTATGATTTATCGATTTTCGTGTTTGAATACTTCTTGTGTACTGATTTCTGTTGATTCTCGTGTTTCGATTATGTTTGTCTTTCGCTGATTCCTTGTGCTATGTTTTGATTGCGTGTGTGTTGTGCGATTGTTCGTGTTGTGCTATGATGTTTACGTTCGTGTCTGATCGTTTTCGTATGAGTTTGGTATTTTCGTTGAGAATTTCGTGTTGCTGAATTTTGTTCAGATTTCGTGTTCATGCAATTCTTTCGTTTTTGTTTCGATTTTCGTGTTTGCGAATGTTTTCATTTTCGTGTCCGTTTCGAATGTTTCAGTTTTCGTTTTTCGTGTTCTGAATTCGTTTTTCGTGTTTGCAATTTTCGTTTTTCGTTTCACGATTTTCGTGTGCGAATGTTTCGTTATCGATTTTTCGTGCTGAATCGTTCGTGTCGAATTTATTGTCGATTTCGTGTCGAATCGTTTCGTCTGTGTACATTGTGCTGAATCTTGTCTTCGTGTTGTGATATGACTGTGCTGTGCGTGTCTTGTGCTGTGTTGACTCGTGTGTTGTGCTTGTGCTCGTGCCGATTTTGTGCTTGTTTGTCCTGGTTGTGTTGTGCATGTGCCTGGATGTTCTTGTACGTTGATTGTGTGTTGTATGTGCTTGTGTTATGCTATGAGTTGGTGTTATTTATCGTGCTGAGAATTTTCGTGTGTGAATTGTACGATCTGTGCGAATTTTCATTTCGTTTGTGATTCGTGCGAATCGGTTTTTGTGCGAATCTTTCGTTTTCGTTTGTCGTGTTGCGATCGTTTCGTGTTTGCGAATTTTCGTTTATCGTGTCAGTGATTTCGTCGTGTTGAATTTTCGTTTTTCATTTTCGTGTTGAACCTCATTTGCGAATCGTTCGTTCGTGTCGAAATCTGTTCATTTCGTGTCGAATCGTTTCGTTTCGTGTCTGAATTTTCATTTTCGTCATTCGTGTCATGAATCGTTTTCGTGTTGATTTCGTTTCGTGCGAATCGTCATTTCGTGTCTGATCTTCGTTTCGTGTGAGAGTCGTTTTCATTCGTTTGCGAAATTTCGTTTCATTTTCGTATGAATCGTGTTTGATTTTCATTTTCGTGGAATTTTCGTTTTCATTTTTCGTTTTCGTTTTTCGTGTTTACGATTTTTCGTGTTTGCGAATTTTCGTTTTCGTTTTTCGTGTTGGCGATTTTTCGTTTTTCGTGTTTGTGTGTTTGTATGTACCTGTGCTTGCGCTTGTGATTGTGCTTGTGTTGATTCTTGTGTTTGTGCTTGTTCCTGTGCTTGTGTTTGTGCTTGCGCTCGTACTGGTTCTTGTACTTGTGCTTTTTCCTGTGCTTGTGTTTGTGCATGTGCTGGTTCTTGGGCTTGTAATTGTTCCTGTGCTTGTGTTTATGCTTGTGCTCGTGCTTCTGGTTGTGTTTGTGTTTTTGTAAAGCTAACTTTCACAGGAGACAATTTAGAATACAATCTCCGATACTGGACCAACCCTTAGTCTGGCCCAGACCAAATCCGATCTCCCAAGGCTAAAATACGACCCATACATGGACATTAAACTATGTGAAAAATGGCATTATAAAAAATACTTTGTTATACATTATTGGTATTAAGTTTCTTGTTGTACATGAGAATAATTTGGTAGTGATTACCTTGAGCGACAACTAGATTTAATTATGACCCATAATTTAAGCAAAAAGGATTGCGACACATTGTGACTCATATTTAAAACCAAAATATATTGCATGTAAATGATACGTATTAAAAGGTAAATAAATAAAAGCGACATTCCTTAATTTTCGATGATTACCATTGCTGTAAGCAGGTTAATCAATTAGTTAATTACACATTTTATTTTTAAAGTAATTTCATTTTAAAATATATTCATATGAATTTTCAAACAGGTAGAGGACCATAATCTGTAGATGAGGATTAAATAAAATCTAACAATAATTTAATGATAACAATTATGCAATTTCTTTTTGATAAAAAACGGAATCCTAATAAATATTAATAAACACATTTTAAATAGTCGCTAAACCGTACATTCACATTGTATGACCACAACAGGGTAATTAACTGATTATGCAATACCATTAACTGTTTATTGTCATTATAGAATTTAATAGTGTATTTTAAATCAAACGTATACGTTATCTTTACCTTGATTAGTTTCTTTTAATATCAGAAAAAATATAAAATATGTCCTACATGCGTCATAAAATAGGGGGGGGGGGGTGAAAATACACCTCCTATGCGTAAGCGAGTAAAAATAATTAGGGTAGAAAATACGGACACACACGTAGGTATATGTAAAAATAGGAATGCAGAGGGCTGAAAAATACGGACTCACACGCAGGTATATGTAAATAATTAGGGTTGAAAATACGGTCTCACACGTGGGTGTAAAAATAGGGGTGGAAAAATACGTCCTACACGTAAGCGAGTAAAATAAGGGTGAAAAATGCGGTCCCCCACGTGGGAGTATAAATAGGGTGTAGGGGGTGACGTAAAATGAGGGGAGGGGAAGGTGCCTCACTTCTACTTTTGGTATTAAATAAACATTTAAGAACATTGGTATTAGTTTCGAAAGCTACTTTGTGCATTTTGTTCTTTTGTAATATGTGAGCTACTTTTTTGATCTTGATACATAATTTATTTTCTTTCGGTTCTGTTACCGGGGCAAATGTTTTTGATAAAAAATTTGTACCCATGATTTTTAACTAACATCGATTATATTTGAAATGTAAATGTGTTTTATAATTGATATTCGTTTATTGAAATTTATTTGGTTTAATGGTAAAGATATTGCTCTATGTCCTAATGATCTACATGCAGCTAACTTATGTGTTTCATGGTGACATAATCGTTTGGAACTGTAATGTCTGTATGTGTAGGTTGTCTGAATATAGAGAACTCAAACTTGTTCTGTGTATTAATTTTTATGTTTTATGTATCTAGAAAATTAATGGCTCTATCTTGTTCTTTCTCACCTAACATGTCCCACATAAGTTCGATCGAATGGGGAACATGCAGACCAATCTATTACCCTTATTTCGACGGTATTTAAAAAGCATAAAAAAAACAGACCCCCCCTAGCAACCAATAAAAAGTGTGCCAATGCACTAATTTCAACAAAACCCTGTATAACCCTTAACAACTGCGATATCAGAGTAAATCAAAAAATGAAAATGCTCAGAAAAGATCAATCTTTAATCTGACAGTATTTACTGATATCAAATTGAATTCGTTCACTCTACAGAATTTCTCAAAAATTAACAAAAAAAAACATTACTTTCTTTTCAGCTCTGTATATTACATTTCGACCAATTGATTAAAATTAGCATTACAGCATCAAGCTACAATTAAAAAAAAATTGAAGTCAAACTTAGTGTAAATTTTGCCAGTTCCCCTAATTTTGCCGGTGTGTTTACTTAATGAAACTTGGAAATGTCACAATCGAGATATTTTAAACTTAAACAATTATATTTTATTACATAAATGCCGTGAGCTAAATAAGGCAGACGGAGTTATTCTGTATGTAAAATCTGCGTTATTACATGAAAATTTTGTTATTATTACTTCCATTTATAGATCCACCTCAGGTGATGTACTTGAATTTTTGAATAGTTTAGAACTTTATTTAAATAAATATTGCAAATTTGAGGCAGAAGTTATTGTTGGTGATATCAATATTGACAGTCACTCTACAAGAGACATAAATTACTCACAATCAACATTCTGTATTTTGGTTACCAATAACTTCAGCAAACATTATTGAAAAATAGTTATTCTAAGGTCATTCATAATTTTTCTATTAATTTTTTGATAAACATTGCAGTAAGAGTAACACCGTCATTAACTTACTTATTTAATTGCTTACATGGCTATTACCCGAATATTTTAAAAATGTCTGTAGTGAAGCCTGTGTATAAAAAAGGATCTAGACTAGAACATAACAACTACAGATCCATTTGTTATATCACAAATTTCAAAAATTATGAAATAATTATTAAACGTCAAATAGAAAGCTTTTTTCAAAATCATTCTATATTTTCTGAGTTTCAATACGGATTTTGTCCTAAAAAATTTACAAAAGGTGCTTTATCGGATTTTGTTGCGAAAATTTATACTACACTAGAAACCTTGCATTAGCGTATTCTTAGATATGGCGAAAGAATTTGATGCAATTTCTCATTCAATTCTGTGTAAAAAATTGGAGACGACAAAAGAAGTGTGTTTGGGCTTAATTAAGTTTTATAATTGATATAATTAAGTGTTATAATTAATAATGAAATTTATAGCTCAATTCTTTTTCTTTTCTGATTCATCAGTAGTGCTCACCTCAATAAAGTATTGGTTAAACAATAATTATTTGGCACTCAATCTATTAAAAACCAAATTTATTGCATTGCACAATAACAACAAAACTTAAAATATTGCTAATTTGATTGCTATTTACAAAAAAAAAACTGTTTTTTTTTAACTGTACATGTGTCATGCACATCAACAAGGTTGATAGCATAAAATACCTTGGAGTTTCTATTGACGAAAATTTAAATTGAAAAAATCACATAAAGAGCATTCTGGGTAAAGTAAGAAAGTTTATTTATTTATTTCTAACAGCAAGAAATTATTTGGATCCTAAGAGGCTAAAAGTTCTCTATGATGCTTTTGTTCAGTCATTAATTGTATATGATATAATTGTCTGGGGCAGTGTTGCACAAAGTTATTTACACCATTTGGAAGTTAACAAAAATCACTATGGAAAGCGTGATTTTTCAAACCTAAACGGTATCCCAGTAACCTTTTGTTTCATGAATTTGAAGGTTTCACAATAAATCATTTATATTTTTGTGCAATTAGTAGATAAAGCAGTTAAAATACAATTATAATGAAAAGATCCTGAACAATGGCAAGAAGTTGCAACTTAAGAGACATAATATTAATGGGTATCCACCATTCAACAACCAGAGAATCTTTGCTCAGGATGGACTACTTAATATTGCATAAACCCATAGTATTCTATATAATCAGTAAACAAAGTAAAAACCAGAATTAGCGATTTCAGCAAGCAATGGGTAATGTTAATATAGTTGACAGTAAGAAATTGTCTTAATAAATACCTGGGTGAATTTGGCAGTAACTTTCAGCAGTAGAACAACCCGAATATACCCGATCAGAAGCGTGCAATTCCATCATTGAACACCGTTATATCACTGTATATTCCTTATAAGTAGGACAACGGTGGGTTTCTTCTGGACCACATTGTAAACGAGGCGTGCGCATTTCAAGTTTAAACACTAACTTTTAAACGTTACTGCGCCCCTCATAGAAAATGTTATTGTTGAAGTACATAACTGTTGATATCTCTGTTTTACAGACAATTATATATGAAAATGTAAACTTTCACCTATATTATACATAATTAAAATACATGGCTTTTGGGTTTTAAATGGTATATATATATATATATATATATATATATATATATATATATATATATATATATATACATTTTATATAAATCTATATGTTTCGATAACAACTACATTTATCGCCCTCAGTAAATGGTAATATCTGTAAGAATTGCTTGAGATGTTAAAACAAATTTGTGAAATTTTAAGATAATTATATACTTTCAAAGAATAATGTCATGTACAACACAACTAGAATGTGGTTCAAATAAATTTGTAATTAAACAGTTTTAAGAATTAACAATATTTTCTATCAGATTCTCTATAGGCGAGAATGAATTGGGACCAATCTGAAGGGGCGAAACGCACCCCCGATGATGAAATTGAATAATTTTGCAATGAGATCCCAACATGCAAATAGCTTTTAAAAATTAACAGTAATTCATATCATCATCTAAAAACCCTGAGGAGGTGAAATGGGCTCCCTACGATTGATGAAAATAAAACATTTTGGAGTGAACACAATGAGATTCTAACAAAAAATTGACAATAATTGAAATCATATCCTCCAAAATTCATAATGACAAGATCAATCTGAGGGGTTGAAATGCACCTAAAACTGAGCAAATAATTAATTTTACAGTGAGATCACAACTTGAAAATAACTTTTAAAAATTAACAATAATTCTTATCACATCCTCTTAAAATCAGAGCTAAGAGATTTAAAAATTAACATGTGATATCACATTTGTTAAAAACCACAATAAGTTTGGCCCATTCTAAGGAAGAGAAATGCATTCCAGAGTCAGTGAACACGATACGATCTAAACTTGAAAATTGCTTTTAAAAATTAACAATAATTTCTTTAAAAATCAGTATGAGTTATGACCAGCTTGGGGTGAAGGGGTGTGTGTGAACTGCCTCCCGACGATGAAAATAATTTTGGAGTAATCACGATAATATCCCAACTTGAAAATAGGTTTTAAAAATTAGGATCATTCAAATCATAACCTCTAAAAATCATGAGTTAGCAGAATGAGGGGAAAATACAAACCCTGATAATTAATTTTGAAGTGAACACGAAAATTAACTATAATTCAGATCCTTAATGACTTTGGCCCGCTCTGAGGAAGAGCAATGCACCCTCCGTCCTAAATCTTTAATTTCACAGTCAACACGATGATATCCCAACTTGAAAATAAACCTTAAAAATGAATAATTTAAACATCTTCTAAAAGGTTTTAAAAATTAGGTAACATCCTAATAATACGATAATGAGTTAGGACTAGTCTGAAGGAGTGAAATGCACCACCCACAGGCTTGAGGGGGTAAAATCACTGACCGCTGACAATGAAAATAATTTATTTTGGAGTGAACAGGAAGAGATTCCAACTTGAAAATATATTTTACAGAATAACAATAATTCATATCACATTCTTTAAAAACCAGAATAGGTTGGGTCTATTCTGAGGGAGAGAAATGCATTTCAGTCTCATAATAATTAATTTCACAGTGAACACGATATCGCAACTTGAAACTAGGTTTCATCTAAAAATCACAATGAAATAGGAGAAGTGAGGGGGGGGGGGGGGAGAGTTGCACCCTCGACTCAGAAAGGATTTAATTTCACAGTGAACATGACACGGTCCCACCTTCAAAAGTTTTTAAAAATTAAGTAAGATCCTCTATTACAAGAATGAGTTAGAACTAGTCCGAGAGAAGGAGATGCGCCGCTGACGTAGGAAATAATTAATTTGCATTTTACCCGTCCAGACTGCTCCTAAGTCACTACAATTTTTAGAGAATGTGATATGAATTGTGGTTAATTTTTAAAACCTACTTTGGGATCTTGTCGTGTTCGATCAGGGTGCATTTCATACTCAGACAGGCCGTAACTCATTATGGTTTTTAGAGGTTGTGGTTTGAATTATTGTTAATTTTTAAAGCTATTTTCAGCTTGAGATCTCATAGTGTGTCTTAATTAATTCCATCGCCGGGGGTGCATTTAACCTCAGAGGAAATTATTCTGATTTTTAGAAGAATTATGCCTGATTCCTATGTTCAAGTTGGGATCATATCGTCTTCACCTTGAAATTAATTATTTTGAGCCTATGGGGAGCTTTCTCTAAAACAGGTCCTAACTCATTATACTTTTTAGAGGATGTATATATGAATTATTGCTAATTTTTAAAACCTATTTTCAAGTTGGAACATCATCGTGTTCCACAATTAATTACACGCAGCGCCGGGGGTCTATCTTACCCCCTCAGGTTGATTCTAACTCATTATGGTGTTTAGAGGGTGTGATATGAATTATTGTCAATTTTTAAAGCTATTTCCAAGCAGAGGCGACTTCTGGTCGTAAAAAGTGACGAAATGTGTTATTGCGTACACTTGGGAGAGGGATTCCAGCGTTTGTGAAAATTACAACAAAAACGTGTTTTTTATCAATAACAGAGAAAGGTCTTGAAATTTTTTAAATGTGAACAGTTAAAGGATACTTAACCCGTGAATACTAAGAACATGCGTTTCATTTACTTTTTATATATTAAATTTATTTCAAGATGGAATGGAGTGCCGGACAAGTAAAAAATAATATTGTGAATGGGACTCATATATAAGTTAAATGTTTTTTAGACACATAAAATTTAGTTATGGGTTATTCCATGAAGGGAGGTTTCCAGATTGGACTACTGATTTACCCCCTCTTCTTAATCATACCGAGAACTTGCAAGTCATATTTGGTCTCCTTCGAACTACTTGAGAGAGTACGCAATTTGTGATATTTTTATATTAGAAGGTCTTCGACGTCCACAAAGAGCACCCATATGTTTTTGCATAATCAACACAGAGTGCTTCATAATTAAATAGTTATCTATTACAATCAAATTCTGTTGGATCTATAGGTAAGTTACTTGTATCAGCATGTTTTCTTTAAACTATAGTTAATTTACTTTGCTAAGATACATTTTTTCGGAAATTTTGTGAAAACCATCAACTCAAAGGAATCAATACCGTGTCTCGATTAAAGCTCGGAGTAGACAGGCCACCTCGGAGTTGGTGTTAACACAGTGAGGACTTATTTTCTGCACTTACAAATTTTGTTTATGAAATATTCACATGATTTTACTTTTGTACAGCAAGATGGCCCAAAAGAAGTCAAAGGAGCAACAGCGACAGAGAAAACCGAATTACAACGTCTTCGGAGAATAAGGTTTAGGAGTAATCCTGAAGCAAACAAACAGGCTAAAAAAAAGAACGGGAAAGATGGGGAAAATTAAAAGTATTCCGATTTATCCAGACGCGATTAAAAATCTAAAAGGGCTATGTGGACTGAAACTTCCATAAAGTACAGACTTGAGCTCCAAACGCGGCAAATTGAAGAAGCTTGTTTTATGGAAGAAACTACACCGTAGAATTCGCACACAAGTATTGTAGATGAAAGGCCTAGCACTAGATAAGAGCGTTGGCAGAAAAAAACTAATGAATGGCAGGAAAACAGGTTATTGAAACATTTCTAGATTGAAGAATGAGTTATCAAAAATTCAAAGAGAACGGTCTAAGTACAAAAGTAAATGCTACGAACTAAAAAAGTCATTAAAAAGAAATTCGATGTTATCATCTAATTCTAAGGTAAACAAAACCGTCCGGTCCCGCAGGAAGTGAAAAAGAAACTATTGCTCCACGAAGTAGGTATTAGTTTCTCAAATATCATCAAATCTGCAGAACCTGAATAAAAAAAAAAAAAGAGTATATGTTCTTAAAATTCTTAGCGTTAATCTAGTGAGAAAGTACACGCCATTTGGAAAGGTTAAGTTATTAAGTTACAAAGAACAACGACAGACAGTTCAACCAAAAAAGAAATCCAAAACTATAGAGTTAAAGAACAAAGTGAGAAAAACCTTTGAATGTCACCAATCAAATAGAAAGTGCCCTGGTAAACGGAGAGCAATAACAAGAAACGGTATAAAAAAACAAAAGAGGTATCGTAACAAACCTTTAAAGTTTTTACGCAGAGATTTTATGATTGAAAAATAACCACCCAATCATCTACTCATTCTTTTGTCAACTTGGATCATTTTGGGTGGTTCTTCCAAATATCAATAAAAGGGACACATGCCCGTGCACTACTTGTGAAAGTGTTGAACTGTTTGTTAAAAAAATGAACATCCTGCAGATGATCAAACAAAATTAGGCTGAAACGTTATATAGTTTTTGCTTTGTTATCAACCCCCCACGGAAAGTTGTCTAGAAAGGAATTGCTTCTTATGTTAACATACACAAATTATATTGCGTGACTATATTCCTGAAGAAAAAGCATTGTATTGGAAATGGTTAATGTAATCCAAAGTTGTTATTATTTCTGGAAAAGAAAAAGAGTGTAAAAAAGTAGTCAAAGCAAAAGTTCACTGCACTAACTAAGAAATAGTTGAAGCATTAACATCATCTTTTAATAATTTTATGCAGCACATAGCTAACAGGAATCGCCAATTGTACGCCCTTGACGTTCTAAAAAATAATTTAGGGGACAGTGAAGTTGCGTTGCGTATGGATTATTCAGAAAATTATGTTGGCAAGTTTAACAAAGAAATTCAGTTTATGCACTGTGGCAATTCTAAACAACAAGCAGTTGTCCATCAGTCCTTGTACACAATATCTGAGAACCCACGAAAGATCCTGCAACTATATTGGCTCGTCTTAAACCCAT
This sequence comes from Vesta saturnalis, assembly GCA_036346205.1. NCBI lineage: Eukaryota > Metazoa > Arthropoda > Insecta > Coleoptera > Lampyridae > Vesta > Vesta saturnalis. The sequence goes on from JARFJB010001506.1 coordinate 3,896,739, forward strand.
TTTTGAAAACATTACTTCACTTATACCAAGTTAAAATAGTTATAAGTGATGGGCCCCCTACTCAATATAGGAATTTTAAGATGTTCTATTTATTAGGAAATGAAATTCCCAGAATTTTGCCAAATGCTTTAACAGCATATGAAATTATTCCAAAAAGGGACATGGCAAAGGTGCTCCAGACGGAGTTGGTGCGTGTTTGAAGCGGGTTGCTAATAACTTAGTTGCTTTAGGAGAAAATATTTCAAATGTAAGCTCTGATTGATGCACTAAAATGGAATATTATTAGTAAAGTAAGCATTATTTATGTTTCATCCATCTTTTAACTAGCCTAGATGGTATATTACCAGGCAACACATCTCTATTTAAAGGTGTTTTGCCAACTCATCAAATTACTTGGGTGAAAAATCAAGACTATATTCATTTTAGAAGATTGACTTGTAATGTTTGTGAAATATCCCGGTTTGTTCTCACTAATGGACTAGGAACATTACCATTACAAAATAAGTCATCCAAACGTACCCTTTTGGTTTTTTATTTAATAATTTTTTTATTTATCTATAACTATATCCCTAGTTTACCGTCTAAATTATTGCGATGTTTGCGATCAGAAGATGACAAGAATCAGCCGCTCTAAGAAATTATTCTAAATAACAAACCTGTTATAGCACTCAGGCACATATTGAAAATGATTTTATAGAACAGAGAAATTACTTGAAAGTAAAGTTTTCTGGAAAAACATGAAATATGTTGGATTAGTACTAAATGCTTTTGATATCGAAACTTTTGAAGTCAAATTCATGAGAAAGTCAAAAAATTGTTTTGTGTTTCCAAATATTGATGACATAACAATTGTAGCAAATAGAAAAAAATTTTTGAGTTTCTTTTATTGAACAAGCGAGGACATAATTTCTTCAGACACATGCCTGAATGATGCGAAACGTTAGAAAATAATAACTGCATAGTTTAGGATGTAGCATTTTTACAAAATAAGGCTTTTTAGTTTTTCTAAATCATTTAGATTTTCAAAAAAAAAGATAGTTTTTATTGTCCATATATGAAGTTCATTACAACTCTACAAGAACGAATTATTATTACAAAAATCTGCGTGTACAAAAAAATGACCACAGACTGTTTTTACTTTTCGTATAAGTGGGAAACGCAACACATTTATCTAAAGTGACGTCACGGTTATCATAGCAGTGAATACTTTTACGTGTGACGTTATAAATTTATTTTTGATAAGGAATTAAGCAAATTTATTGGGTTCCGAAAATTATTGTTATAATTAACTCGATGAACAAGGACTTCACCTACTTTATTTGAATGGCTGTTATTGTTTTCAAGTTGGGAGCTCATCGTGTTTACTGTAAAATGAATTAATTTCACAGTCACGGGTCAGACTGGTCTTAACCATAGACCTAAGTATTATAAGGTCTATGGTCCTAACTCATTATGGTGTTTGGAGGATGTGATTTGAATTATGGTCAATTTTTAAAACTTCATTTTGAATCTCATTGTGTTTACTCTAAAATAAATTATTTTCATTGATCGTAGGAGGTACATTTTACCTCCTCGGACTGGTCCTAAATTAGAGGATGTGATATCAATTTTTGTTAATCTTTAAAAGTTACTTTCAAATTGGGATATTATGGTGTTCACTATAAAACAATTTCGGGGGTACATGTATTTCTTTCCCTCAGATTGATCCTTCCTCATTCTTGCCTGTAGAGCACGTGATGGAAAATATTGCTAATTTATAACTTGCCAATTACAAACTTATTCGAACCACATTCTAATTGTGTTGTGCATATCACACATGTATACACACAACAGATAGCTCATGACATGACATAGGGTAAATTGGGCAATGTAAAATGCACTCTTTGCAGCTAGAACAACGTACGTTGAATTTTTTAATCTCTGGTGTAGGTTTGTTTTTGTACTTATTTCAGGGCGAAGCTACCTACATAATCTAGATATAAGAGGCAGTTTTCCTGATGATGCTGAACTTGAGATTTACTAGGTCATGATTGTGTATACATATTTTGCGATTTTCGTGGCATACGCGTATTACGTTACCGTCAGTTATTGCAGTAATCTAATATTAGAAATTAAAGGATGATCAGCATGTTTTATTCCTGAAAGTTACACCACAGATGTATACACACGTATGCATACATCTGTGTTACACATTCAAAATTCCCAACGTTCCAAAATCAAAAGAGAAACTAAAATAACATTTTGCTGATGACGTATGGTAATCATAAAACACTCCGTGAGAAATGCAAATTGGCCTTAAATACAATAAGTATGCGATACATAGTTTTTTAATTTGCGCAAAGAATTATAATATTAGATGTAACACACCTATATTTTCCGCAAATATGGAGATATTGCTTAATAAAAAGTAGCCCATAAATAAGTCGTTTACAACTTAATAAACTGCCAATTTATAGCTACCATTTCCATCCCTTGCAAAAAAATGTTTTGTGTATTGTTACCTATTTACATTCCATTGCGGTCTACCATACCTAATCACCCGCAAACGTGCAATTTTTCAGAAGTAAGGGATTATAAAAAATATAGCTCGTAAACTTTTATGGTGATCTTCTGCGCGACACTGGTTTCTTGGAAGTACAGGGTAGGTACATTTTAATATTTTAAAAAGGGTATCTTCAAATGAACTGAATTTATCAATTTAGTTATTAAAGTAAACGCGTAAATGGATATCTTTAGCCTCTTTTCACATGAGTCCGGCGTCCGACGGATATGCGGCAGTATTTTTGTTTTCACACTACTTCATTTATGCTCATACACTTCGCAATCGAATATCTGACACTAGAAAACTCATCCGGCACGTGTGAAAAGAGGCTTACAATTAATGAAAATTGATAACCTATTTCTTATTTGTCATAATTAACACGTTGGGATATGTTAAATCGCTACTCGATGTCTCTATGCTAATAAACCACAAACTTTCCACCACTTGGTGCTTCATTCGAGCTACCCGCGGCGCCGACATGCCAAAAATAATATTTGAACAATAATGGCACAAAAATATTTTTTTACACGTTTTCATTCATTAAAAAAAAACCTCTTTGCTTTCTACACATTTGAACAAAATCTGATGAATTACGTGACGAATCTTTTACATTGAATCACAGAGATAAGGATTAAGCTTATTTTTTGTGCTTCTCAAATCTTGTATATCGATAGGCGGTAAATTTAATAATCTACACTTGCAATATCTAGACACTTCAAATAAAGAGCCATAAACAAATATTTTTATAACCATACGTGACCTTGTTGATATTGTATTAAAGGACAGTGTTTCAACAACAAATAGAGGCAACTAGATATTTTAACCGTACGCGTTGTAAGTGCGTAGATCATTATAGATTTCTGTGTCGGTATATTTTAAGTTTCGAAAGGACATCTTTATTTAGAATGGTGATATTGTTACTGTATTTTTGGATTTAACTCGCCAGGCGCTTAAATCCAAATCACCGTACCTTTTTAACTTTTTAACATGTGATGAGCTATCTGTAGTGTGTGTGATAATATACTGTTGTTCAATGGTGCAACAGTATACCACTACCTCTGATCCGGTATATTCAGGTTCTTTTACTGCTTGAAGTTACTGCCAACTTCACCTGGGTTTAAAAGGATGCTTCCACGATAACTCCAGAACGACAACACCTACGTACTTTGTTTTATGCAATTTTTCGATAAAACGCGTAATTTAGCGGCAAAAAATTCCTAAGGTAGAATTTAAGGGTTAGTTAAATTTTTTTCAACATTCGAATAACGATTAATTTAAGAAAAAGAGTAGACATATTTTTTAAAGAAAATTTAATTTTACATATCTTTTCTTTATAGTTTCTTAAACCAGATATACCCACTGTTCTTTTTAAAGAACACTTTACAGTCCTTATTTTAAAGACTCTCAGCGCAAATTGTAGGAATTTTCTAAAGATGGCGCTATAAGTACCTTATTCCAAATATCACTGCCCGGTCACGTTTCGCTATTTTCACCGGTTAGTTAGCTTCTAATTTTAATGGCTAAAGTTTGCAATCTAAGATTTGTAGGGTAAGTATGTTTTAGTATATTGTAATTATTTATGAATTTTAAGATATACGTATTTGAAATATATAATTGTAACGGCACGCTATCAAAAATTGAGGTTATATTATTTTGAACGCGCATTAGTGATGTATAAAAGTGTGTGTACTTTCAAAAGGGCCGTGGGCAAATGTAACACATTTTTTTCTTCAATGCAATGAGCTCACTCTATATGAGTTATTATGTGCTGTGGAAAAAGACGATTATGTTCCTGGTGGGATAGTGTTCAAATAAATTTATTTCCACCTAAAAATGAAGGTTTGGGACACTGATGAGGATTCTGGCAACGAGGACGAAATAAATATAAATAATTTGCCAAGTAGGCAACTTTGCTGAGGCTGAAATAAATGAAATACAATCTGATGAAGAACGGGATGAAAAAGATCTCATTCCATTGTCACAACTTGCCCAGAAGGCATCTGTAAGTCATCTAATTAAAACATAAATAGACAACAGGTAATTTGAACAATACTTATGCCAATTCAGAAGGGCAGAAATCAGTGCGGTTGTTAACAATAATTCACCATTGGAACTGTTCGAACTTTTTTTTGACGGTGATGTGATCAGCATGTGTGTCTAATACAAATTTATACGATTCCAATAAAAATAGAAAGGCAGATATAACGGCCGAAGAAATCAAAACCTTTTTTGACATATTGCTTCTTAGTGGTTATAATCTCACAATGATACAGTTTCTGAAGCAATGTCTAGAAATCGATTCGAGCATATCCTAACTAATCTAAGTAAGACTTTTGTTTTGCAAAATTAACCAATGATTTTTGGGAGTTTGCACCAATAGAACAAAACCATTGTCTTGACGAAGTCATCATGCCATATTTTTGACGACATGGCTGTAAGCAGTTTATTGGAGGAAAGCTACAAACTTTGGGTTAGTGCTACTTCAAGAGGGTATATGGTTTGCTATGAAGCCAAGGTGCCAAATTAAAAATCTGTAGTACTTTAATATGTTGACATTTTGCTATCGTCCTCTACCATATTGTATGTTCTTTGGCAAATTTGTTTACAACTCTTCCCTTATTGGATGAGCTCACAAAATGAAAGATTATAGTCGCATGTACGATTCGGAAAAGTAGAATAAAAAACTGCCCATTGCCCCCATATGCTGAAATGAAAAATAACCACTGTTCATATGATCAAAAGTAACAGAAGATAAATCAATACAAGTGGTGAAATGGTCTGACAATAACTTCGTTCAAATGGCATCCAATTTTTTTGGTATAGAACCTTTACAACAAGTAACTAGCTATTCTCAAAAAAAAAAAAGAATATCTGTCATGCAATCGTCCAGCATCCAAAAATATAATAAGTCAAAGGGGGGCGTAGACAGAACTAGTCAAAATATTGGTCTGTATAGAAGAGGAGCAAGGGGGAAAAATGGTACTTTCCCATTATAGCACACGTTTTGGATGCTGCTGGACAAAATGCGTGGCAATTACATACAAATCAAGGTGGTAAACTATAGACCACCTTTCGTTCAGAAGATAAGTAGCTCTTTCGCTTATTCAAGCCAACGCAAGTGACTAAGCAGGAAATCTAAGTAAAAGATTTGGCAAGCCATCTCAGTTGGAAAATATTGAACCTAGATTCGATGGGAAGAACCATTTTATTACAACACAAGAAACGCAGACTAGATACAGAATATGCCATAGAAAAGTGTCTACAAAATGCATTAAATGTAAAGTTGCGCTTTATTTTCAGTGCTTCATTTCCTATCCTGTAAAAGGATGAAATGTTTCTGTTGATTTTTTTTCAATCCCTGTATCATTTGATGAATAAAAACTAATTACTAATTTTTTCTATTAATTAAAAATAATTCGACTAATTTGTGTTTATATGCCCAGTCCTTTTCATAGGGCGGTGGTTTTTTCAAATCTGCAAGTTGCAGATTTTTTTCCTTATTTTTTATTGGTGTTTTGAGGTCACACTGTAGTAAGATTTTAAGAAAATAAATTGATATCTGATTTTTTATATAATAAGACAAGGTAGGTCTAAAAATTAATTAAACATGAATGAAAATGGTTAAACTGTATTATCGATATCTTATAAAAGCGGGCGGCTTTGGAATTTTCTTTTAAGTTAACATGTATTTATGTCTAATAATCTCTATCTGACATGACGACTTAAACGTCATTCCGACATAGATTATTGTTTGTGTTTTTACAATGTTGCCTGTTTTTGCTTTGAACGTATAAGAGGTTTCATAGTTATCCTAAAAAGAATTACAATTACCATTATTTCATTTCTTTCAATTTCCACTTTGTAGGTTGGAAGGTCGTGTGTTGTTTCACACCAGATATTTTACACATGAAAATTAAACCAAACACACAAAAAGATAGAATTCATACTTATACAGAGTTGAGTCACGACAGACGCCATGGAGTTTTATGAGAAAACTGGATATATTTTTTGATTTTTGTTGCTGGGACATTGTGTACGTCCATTAAGGCTACATTTTTAAAATAATTTCAAATATACAAGGTGCTTCAAAAAAGAGTGACATCAAAGTTATGTTTTTTTAAATGGAATGCCCTATATTTTATCACATTTTTGAATGAAGTATGAAAAATATACCTAAATACAGAGCGTTTTGATTTATTTTGATTATTCTTAAATGGCAAGGTACCAAACGAAACTAATTTTGTCAAAACTGCTTTAGGGTCTCGAAAATAGACTGTTGCGTTGATTTATTTGGCAATTTAATTACGAAAAATACTACACTGGGTGTTCAGATTTTTTAGTTGTATTATTAATACATTCAAACTATAATATCTTGCTTATTCAAATGGAATACCCTGTATATTTTCGATCTGTCATGTGACCAATTCAATGATCTTCCAAAAAGTACCAAGGTATCCTATACCTAACCCTTCATGTTTCAAAGTTATTCAACAATATTTAACAATATCACCAATATATTAAATTATTAAATAATTTTATTATTCTTAACAATTTAACATAACAAAAGTGACGGTTCCAAATGCATTTTTAATTCGGTCTACCATGTCTTGTGCAGTAGTAGGAGTAGTATACACTAGATTTTTAATATATCCACATAAAAAGAAATCCATCTGAGTGAGGTCTAAAGATCTATGAAGCCAGTTAATTGGGCCACCTCTTCCGATCCACTTATTATGAAATTTTCGGTCTACATATTCCCTTACACGTCGTGAAAATGTGCTGAGGCACCATCTAATTGTAACCATATTTTTTGTGTGATGTGTAATGGAATATTTTCTAAAAAGTAGCCAAAAGTTGTTTTTTAAAAAATTTAACAATTTGCGACCATTTCAACTGCCGTCGAAGAAATATGGACCAATAACGTCATCGCCAATTGTTTCACCATACACATTAATACTCCATCGATTCAGGTGATCTGTCGTATGCTATAAATACTTATTGTCGCTGTCATAATAATGGTAGTTATGATGATTAACATGGCCATTATTATGAAACGTTGCTTCATCAGTAAACAACACATATTGATCAAAATTATCTTCTTCACCGATTTTTTCCAGGATTGTTAAACAAAAAGCAATTCACCTTTCAAAATCTTCCATATAAATTTTGATGGAGTTGAAGATCATATGGGTGGTATTTGTGTTTCCTTTACATCCTGGACACTTGATTGACTAATGCCTGTTTCTCGCAATTATTCTAGTACTGGTATTTGGATTCTCAACCACGGAACCTAATACCAAAAACTGGTTATTTTCGTTATTGGTAACCAATTTTATTTTTTCCTGGTTTGTGCAAGTGACACTTCCTGTCCAACGAAACGTTTGCAATAATCTCTCTAGTACTTTTTATTTGGATAAACTTGAAGCCAATATACAATTTCCATAACATTCACTAATAGTTAAAATCATATCATTTTTTTCCTGCTTCGAGTAAGCCATTTTAACTTCAAATAATTATTTGATATTCACCACACAGTGCAAATAATTAATACCCAATTATATTGACATACTTTTAATTAATTATATTGGTCATTTTGACAATAGCACACTAAATTAGAATTCAGCTTGGTTGCATCATTATTTGTCATTGAAATATACATATTTTCATAAGTAATATTTTAATTAAAAATTACTGCATACTAACTTGAAATATGTGTACACATACACACAAAAGAGATATCTTTGCTAATTACTCGATTCAAAAAATGATTGACAAACGTTATTTGAAAAAACATTTACATCCTGTAAGTGCCATAAAAAAACTTACCTCAATAATTTTGAAATGTGAAGGTCTAGTTATAGGATACCTTAGTACTTTTTGGAAGATCATTGAATTGGTCACATGAAATCTAAAACATACAGAGTGTTCCATTTGAGATAAGGAAGATATTATAGTTTGAATGTATTAATAATATAACCGAAAAATCTGAAGACCCAGTATAGTATTTTCACAATTGAATTGTCTAATAAATCAACAAAACAGTTTATTTTCAAGATCCTGAAGCGGTTTTGACAAAATTAGTTTCGTTTGGTAACAATTAATTTTTTTCCAAAACCTTGCAATTTAAGAAAAATCAAAATAAATCAAAACGCTCTGTATTTAGGTATAGGGAACCCTAACAAAAGTCTATCTTTCATACTTCATTCAAAAATGTGATAAAATATAGGGCATTGCATGTAAAAAATGTAACTTTGATATGCCACTCTTTTTTGAAGCACATTGTATATTTGAAATTATTTTAAAAATGTAGCCTTAATGGACCTGCAACAAAAATAAAAAAATATATCCAGTTTTCTAATAAAACTCCGTGGCGTCGTTGATTGAGGAATCGTTTTTTTTAATCAATAGTGGCGTCCATCGTGACACCCTATATAACAAAATATAATATTGAATTTCAGTTTAAGCAAAATAGGCACAAACACAACATGATTAAATCAAAATCATAAATAAAAGCAATTAAATTGATTACACATGTCAATGTTATAATGTAATAAAACTAAAGCCAAATTCATCGATCATTTTTTTTTGTTTCCTGTTTAAAATACTTACAGCATTACAGATGTAAACGATTCTTTTTTTCCAATTATTTCTCAACCAATGTCAGTTCATATTGTAATGCAGCCACTTGTTTAAATAACTTTGCCTGAATAATTAGTGATATGAATAAAAAAATCCATCTAAAAAGTAAAAACCAAATTTCCGAAAATCAATATTATAAAAATACCATTTAGATTTGTCCAATTTTTAGAAGCATCCAGATTCCGTATAATTACTAAAATTGAATGCTCAGTTAATCAATTTGTAATGTCCTTTTTCTATATTCCTTATGTGGTAAAAATAATAAGGCATTATTAGCAGTATTCCATATGTCGGAATAAATAATATTACACACTTTGTGTTATTAAAAGTACGGGGACATCAACAGTATCCATGAATCATTTCTTGCTCAAAACAAAGTCATACAGCAAACTAAAATTAGTGGATACACCGACTTTCTTTATTCAAAATAAAACATGTTTTTTTTTATCCTAAAACAAAATTATGGTTGTAAGTACATATTCCTTATATAAAAAAACTAATTTTATAGGGAGTGAGAGAACAATAAAAATATTAAAGTAAAGTCCTACAGTAAAGTAAAAATGCAAATGCTTACCTTATGTGCGTCATTCAGAATAAGGTATTTATCCACTAATTCACATTTTTCTGGATATTATCGTTATATCCAACTAGATTGTGTTATTTAAAAACATATTTAAACAATAGTAATAACTTAACCAATGACTATAACAGTCATTGAACTCAACTTTAAAATTGAAAATGCAATCTAAGGCGTAATTACTGAAAGAGAACAGAAAATGAAATCATATTAAAAATTCGGTAATCGATATTATACGAACGAATAAATGGAAGAGCGTTGACCAAAACAGTATTGAACAGCCACTCATTTGATCATTTTCGATTTTTTTTAAATTTGGGATTAGGTTAAATAGACATTTTTTCTTAGTTTTTCCTAAAACAGTAGAATTTATTGAAGTTTTGTAAAGACAAATACAAATATCTATCACAATCAACCAAAAAATTAATAAGTATTAAGTAATGAGCAACGCGCATGATATTTATAATGTATAATTTCATATAGATATTAACCTCGCCAGGAAAGTTTACCGCTACGTCATCATATACAATCATATGGTGTAATATTATTATTATTGACTACGTTACCAATGGTCTTTAAGGTGTTCCATTTCTGTATTATTAACAATTCTAAGTCGTCGATTGTAAATATATTTTGTACAGATGCAATTAGTTGTTTGGAGGTGGTCGTTATGTAGATGTTCGTATTTTGGTATTCCCTACATATATCCAAAGCCTTGATAATTGCGACCTTGTGCGCAGTGGACAGAGAGCTTGGCGATGGCAAAAACCAAGAAGACACACGGCTCCCATCAAAAACCGCAACGCTCGATCCGGTGTAGTTGCTACACGCCGAAGTGAAGATAATCTTACCCTCTAGGCCTTCAAACACCCTTTCTGTAGCTATGTTGAGAGAGTTGCGACTGCTATTACTGCCGTTCGTTAATAGGGTCTTCATCGTAGTCGATATTTCATGGTCCCATCGGCTAATTGGTTCTTTCAATTTCCATGTAGATGTTGATAGGATGTCATTTTGTTCCAGGTCTCGATGGATTTGAAATAAGGCGGGCACTGTTTGTGTCTGTTGCCATTCATATCTATCAAGCCTCTCCGGGCCTTTCAGTGCATTTGTAAGAAAATGGTTATCGTGTTGTAAGATCTTATACCCATAATTCATGCGACTTTTCCGGTAGCGTAGTGAGATTGGCAATATGTTCGCTGCCACATGTAAACATTCTGTTGCACCTGTCACAAGAAGCATAGCTTTTCGCCACACCACTTCTATTTTCTTTGTATCTGACCTAGCCGCGTTCATGTAAGCTGCTGAGCCGTATTCGATTTTACTACATACTAAGGCGTTAACAACGTTTCGCAGCGTTTGCTGATTTGCACCCCACCTAAAACTGGATATCGCCCTTAGCCTGTTCAACGTCAGTGAACAGTTGGCTACAATATTAGTTATGTGTGCCTTCCAAGTGAGCTTCTTGTCGAACGTGACTCCAAGGAACTTTACTTCTTCCAGAACAGGAACGGGCTGTACATCCAGGAAAACTAGCCGATCATCGTGTGGTTTCCGCAAACGGCAGAGGTGTACACATGCTGTCTTACTTGTAGAAAATCGAAATCCTTTCATTACAGCTGCACGTGGCAGGATGTTAATGTCTATTTGTAGTCTTTCCGTCAATTCCTTAACGTCATTGCCTGTTATCGCAATTGCGAGATCGATTATTATTATTATTATTATTATTAGTTTTTTTTGTGCATCAGCTACTGAGGCTATTAGCACCATCCACTAGCAAGCATGGTGTGCGATTTGATAAAATACAGGTAAACATATATCTCATCATTTTCCAGTCTACTCCATCATATTTTTTAAGAATACCTGTTTCTTTCAGAAAGCCTAACAAGTTGCTTATGGCATCCAATTCCACCAGATTTCCTTTTAAATTTTGTTTCAGTTGATGTTGTTGCCTCTCTAGGCAGTACATAGGGCAATCGAGCTCTATGTGGGATACAGTCAGCACAACATCGCACACCGCACGTATCGGACCAGCTTCGCCCTTTAGGAGGTGCTGGTGCGTGAGTGATGTGTGGCGTAGACGCAACCGATGTAGTTTAATATGTTCTTTTCTAGGGAGATCGATACTTAGTAGAGGAGTTCGTACATCCGGCTTTATACCTGACATGTGAGTATTCATACATCTCAGGGTTGAGCCCTGAGGTACACCATTCTCAAGTACTTTTGAGCTCGACAGATCTTTACCCACGCGTACCCGAAAACTCCTTCCGATCAAAAAATAACGAATAAGCTGCGGGAGCTTCCCCCTTAGACCGCACGGTAAAGTTTTTTCAGAATAGCGGGGCGCCATGTCATATCATAGGCCCCCTTAATATCGAAGAGTACAATCACCATATGTTCCCTTTTTGAAAGGCATTTTGAGCGGCGTTTTCTATCACCAAAAGATGGTCGGTGGTAGATCTGCCTTTGCGGAATCCGGCCTGATACAACCCTAAGACACTTTTTTCTTCCACAAGAGCCTGTTGTTAACCAGTTGCTCTAAGAGTTTACCCATGCAGCACGTAAGGCTGATGGGGCGATAGCTGCTAGATGACAGTGGGCCTTTTCCTGGTTTCGGTACTGGTATAACAACAGCCTCCTTCCAGTCCTCTGGATATGTGCCTTGGTCCCAGAGATCATTGTAAAGCTGTAATAAGGCATTTTTCATGTCATCTGAGAGATGCTTGAGCATGTCATTGGTGACCGTATCAGGACCGGGACAAGACGCCTTCAAGCACCTTAGTGCTTCTTCTAGTTCTCGCATTGTAAATGGTGAGTTGTACTCAGACTTATCCTCAGGATCAAACCCTATCTCTCGGACAGGACCAACGGCATCTAAGAAACCTGGCTCGTAATTGGCAGTGCTGCTGGTTTCCTCAAATCGGGTCGCTAAGACTTCAGCGATCTCACCCGGATCTCCGGTAATGGCAGTAGCTGACCGGATTGAGGTCACCCGTTCTGCCCGCCCTTTCCCGGACACAGCTTTGAGATCTTGCCCCACATCTCGCTCTCGGTGGTAGATGATGCCAAGCTGGACGTGTATCTATTCCAGCAAGTGCGTTTACTTTCCAGTATTGTACGCCTAGACATCGCTCTAGCCTTTTTAAAGGCAACTAGATTTGGGATTGTAGGGTTGTTCCTGAATCTAGTAAACGCAGATTTCTTGTCCTTGATGGCCGCTCTTACTTCAGGATTCCACCAGGGGACTACCCGCTTGAGGGGCGTTTCACCAGATTTAGGAATAGTGTTTTCAGCCGCTTTCAAGATAGCACTCGTGATATTCTCCACGTTGGAATTTTGTGGTGTAGAAAGTGTTTGTGTAAAGTTTGTCCAGTCGGCTTTGCTAGTAATCCATCTCTCCACGCTATGATATATAGGTGTTTTTAAGTTTGTTTTGATAATAATTGGAAAGTGGTCACTATTGTGCAGGTCATTGTCAACGCTCCATTTGAGGGATGGAGCTAAGCTGCTTGATGCAAGGGTCAGATCAATAGCCGAGAAGTTATTTGATCTGGCATTAAAATAGGTGGGATTGCCGTTGTTCATCAAAACAACGTCGTCCCGCCCAAGCCATCGGCCAAGTTCACATAGGTTTTAGTAGACCCCCCATACTGGATTGTGGGAATTGAAATCCTCTACCACCAGAAATGGGGTTTTTAGCTGACCAATAACGTTATCCACATCGGTGATTTTCCAATTGCTATCAGGTAAGTAAATGTTGCATACTGTAACGTTTAGAGGGTGGAATATTCGCACTACAACAACTTGCAGGTTGGATCTAATATCTACAACTTGATATCTTACATCGTTTCTAACAAGCATTGCTACACCACCGGTCGCTCGCTGCTGCGGGCGAGTATCCTTCCTGGCAACCTGATAACCTTTTAAAGTGTAAGGTTGACCAGGTTTAAGGTGTGTCTCTTGGATGCATAGGCACATTGGGTTGTGCTCTTGCATTTGTAGCATAATATCACAGTGATGCTGTACCAGTCCTCTACAGTTCCATTGTAAAATTTTGTCCACTAAATGATATAAATAAATAAATAAAGACAAAAACAATTAAAAGATCACGCAATATAGTAAATATACAGATAGGCAAGAATGTAGACAAAGGGCTAATAAATATTTCGACAAACAACACTTATATAAAAATATCACAGATAAATGTATCACATTTCTGTCACAGAAATTAGGCCTTTTGCGTTCCCCCATCAGCTGAGTGCTGTGGGGCTATATTAGGCTGCTTGGGAGGCAATCGGGGTCTCCCCTTTTGCCATCCCTTCTTCTTCTTCTTCTTCTGCTGACTGTTCTGAGATTCAGGGTGGTCAGCAATAGACGCCTCGCTGGTAGAGGACGCACTTCTACCTCTCTTTTCCGATTCGATAGACCACCTCAGATCTCACAATAATACTGGATTCCGAGCCTTTTCGGGCATGGAGCGTTCTAGTGTTAGGTGATGGCATAATTTCGTCTGGGTTAGGTAGTTGGGGCAAAACTTTTGGTATAAAAGCTCATTTTAGTGATTTTAGTAACAGGTACCACCAGCTCCTTAACCAGGCAGCTGACTTCCGGCTTCTTAGTTGCCATTTGTGTGTACGACACCCCAGGCACAGGGGTGCGTACGACCACTAATTTTTTTGCCTCTAGATAACTTATGTTATCTCTAGCTTTGATTTCTTGGATTGCCATTTCCTGGTTATATATAGGACAACTCGTCGCTCTAGCAGAATGGCTACCCTGACAATTTATGCATTTGATTGGTTCGTCACAGGGAGAATCTTCATGCAGGCCTTTGCCACAAATACATATTTGGATCGAGGTGCACCTTACCGAAGTATGACCAAACTTTTGGCACTTGTAGCACCTCATTGGCGAAGGAACGTATAAGCGAACTTCCAGCGAGTAGAACGCAACCTTGATCCTTTTTGGTAAGACAGGCGTGGCAAAGGTAAGTATACAGTTTGGCGTTTCCTTCAAAACGCCGTCCCTCCTAGTCTGTATCCGTCTGACGTCGATAACGTTTTGCTCCGCTAGTTCACTTTGTATATCTTCTTCTGAATAATTTAGAAGATCTGGGCAGTAAATAACACCACGAGACTTGTTCATTGTACCGTGTGGCACAATGTCCACTTGATTTGACGAGAAGGCGTTTAGTGCATTCCCAGCACTTTCCACGTTTACGGTAGTGGACGAACCCTCCGAGGCATTATTTTGATCCATACAAAATAAATATGATTTCATCTCCTCGACTCTCCACTCACCACGGAGTCCAACAAGGGGACGACATTACGTCGCCAGGGCTATTGAAGAGACATAACATCCTCAAGCACTCACTCCACTGGTAGTCTGACCCGTCAGCACAGCCGATTGATCAGGGTGGGTTAGTCCTGACCTCCCGTTTAGCAGAAATCCAGGCCAAAGTGACGTGTTGCGATTCCACAGAGACTACACCCCGCTCCTTGGAATGCTCACTAACCAGGACCCCTTCATCCTACGTCACGGGTCTCCACGCACGGCACAAACACGTGGGTAGCCATTAAACCACTGTGCGGCACGACTACTACACCGCATTACGGAACACAGAAGACAAACACAAGATAGGTGTTCATATGTGTGTGTGAAATAGAGTGAAGCGAGTCATAAGCTGTACCCGAACACACTGGCTTGTGTGCCCGGGTGAGTAATTTATCGTGTGTATATGTGTGTGTTGAGCTACTCTTATTTCCCCAATGCACTGGCTGTGCATCAGGTTAAGCCCCTTCACCGCGACAAGGTAAGGTAACTCCCGTATTATTATTATTATTATTATTATTATTTTTTTGTTGTTTATTAAGTTATAGTGCGTCGACTACAATGGTCATTTGCACTTTTTCCTCACCTAAGTACCAGTACTTAAAGGTGACTTAATAATTGTGTAACGTTCTTGTAGTATTTGCTTAAATTCGTTTTTGATAATTATGCCTATTAGTTTCTTTAGATTTTTTTTAGTAGGTTAGAGTCTTTTAAGAAATGTATCAACCCATTTATATTGCTGGATTCGTTGTTTAAACACTTTTCGATTGAATTGCTTAATTTGTTTTTGCGTCTTAGTTCAGCGTATACGTGGCAGTCAGTTAGAATGTGTGCGATATTTCACATTTTTGCACATTCTGTGTAAATTGGTACAGGTTCTGAGGAAAGTAAATACTTGGAGGTGATATTTGTATGACCTATTCTTAATCGTGTAATTGCCACTTGTTGTCTTCGGTTGATTGATCGCGGGAGTATCCATTTAGTTAGGTTCTTTTTAATCTTTGAGAGTTGCGTATTGCTTTCTAGCCAGTTTTTGAAAGCCTCTTTTTCTATACGTTTGTACGTACCAGCCAACAGTCAAGGGAGTTACCTTTGCTGCTTGACGTGCGGCAGTGTCTGCTGTTTCGTTACCACCTATTCCACAGTGTGACGGAACCCAGGTGAAGCATATTTTTTTATTATTCGTGCTTAGCTATGTGATACTAGCCAAATTTTCTGTACCAGTGGGTCTCGAGAGAAGGTGTTGGATATTGCTTGAATCGAACTGAGTGAGCCGGTGCAGATTAAGAATTGGGATTTGTTGGTCGTGTCGCAATACACTAATGCCTGCAAGATAGCGTATAATTCTGCGGTGAACTCACTGGAGTAACTAGGCAGAGACCAGCTGTGGGTCGTAGACGAGACGTGGATTGCGCACCCAACACCTCTTTCAGTTTTTAAGCCTTCTATATAAATAGCGGTGTAATTGATATGCTCGGACAAGATGTTTTTAAAATTGGATTTTATTAACTCTGTACAAGTTTGATGTATATTCATTAGGGAATGATCGACGTGAATGCTGGGAGGAGGAATGGACCAGGGTGGTGTTTCACATACACCAAGTTGATACGTTTCATGCGGAAATTGAATAGAAAATTTGCTTATTATTTCAGCAGCTCTATTTCCAGCAGGACGCATTATAGATGGTCTATTCTTGTAAAGCAGGTCCGCTTCCGGATCAAATAACAGAGTAAACAAGGGATGGAATGATTGAGCGTTTACTCTATTGGCGTAATTGCAAACTATGTAATTTAAAATGTGGTGAATTCAGGTGACGTTACATTCGAAACATATGCCTTCTAGTCTTGAAGTGCGGAAAGCACCGTTACACAGCCTTAGCCCTGTACAATGGATTTAATTTAATTTCTTAATATGCGACTTCCTTGCACTAGAGAGGCCTTGTCCACCATACGTAATTTTTGACAGGATTGTGGATTTGTATAACTGTATAAGAATTACTTTATTTGCACCCCAAGATATGTGCGATATGCACCTTAAAAGATTTATTTACCGCTTTATTTGGTCGGACATGCCATGAATATGCTTTTTCCAGTGTAACTTGCTGTCGAATACGATGCCTAGAAAACGAGTTTCATTTTTGACCTCAATGGTATAGTTGTCGATGGAGGGTCGAGGGTGTTCGTACTTAGCTCTTAAGCGGCAAAAATGAATTAGGTGCGACTTTAATGGTGAGAACTTAAACCCAATTTTTTTAGCTGAGACGTCTAGTTTATCTATCTCTTGTTGAATTTTTTTCCGCATGTTTGTCGATATAGTGCCTGACACGTATATTACTAAGTCATCTACGTACATCGTTTTACTGATATCGGGACTGAGGTATTTAACGAGTCTGTTCATAGCGACAGCAAAAAGGACACCACTGAGGGTTGATCCTTGTGGAATTTCGTTTGATTGGGTGTGAACTTCGGATAATGTACTATTTACCCGATCTTGGAATATTCTATCTTTTAGGAAATTTTTAATGAATATTAAAAAATTGCCCCTTACTCCCATCTGTTCCCGTTCTAACAGGATTTCACTATTCGTTCGGTCAAAGGCTTTTTCTATATCAAAGAACACCGCGAAAACATGCTCTCTTAAAGCAAAGCTATTGAGAATGACTGATTCTAACTGCACTAGACTGTGTGTTGTTGATCTAAACTGCCTAAGCCCCATTTGGAAGTTTGCTAACAGGTTGTGACGTTCTAAGTGCTATGTAAGGCGTGTACTAACCATTTTTTCTAAAAGCTTGCAAAGACAAGATATGAAACATATAGGTCTGTAATTATCCATAATTTGGGGATCTTTGTTACTTTTGAGACGCGGGATGATTATTGATTTCTGCCACTGCTTAGGAAATGTACCGTTTTCCCATATTCTATTATAAAGGAGTACAATTTTAGATTTTTCACCTTCCGGGAGATGCTTGATGAATTCATAATGTATTAGGTCAGCACCAGGAGCTGAACTTTTGGACTTCGCCAGTGCAAGATCAAACTCTGTCGTTGTGAAAGGGTTATTATATGGGAGTTGATTCTCGGAGTTGCTTATTGATGGGTCGACTGTATCTTCTATTGGCTCAGAAATACTTTGAAAGTTTACTTCGTAGTGATTTGCAAAATTTTCAGCGATATCTTTTGGGTTATTTACAATTATATTGTTTGTCGTTATACTATTTATAGTATTTGTTTGGGATGAAGAAGCGATTGCTTTAATTTTTTTTCCAAATTTCGCCGTTCGTTTGATGTATCACTGAACATATTGGACACATAATTTTGGCAGGATTTCTGTTTAGCTACCCAAATAACCCTTCGAGCTATGGCCCTTAGTCTTTTAAAGGTAATTGCATTGGTGACGATTTAATTTTTTTTTAATTCCTTTAGAGCCCGTTTGCGATCACGAATGGCATTTTTGACTTCGTTATTCCACCATGGAACACATTTTTTATACGGCTTGCTATTAGATTGTGGAATGCTAGTTTCACATGCACTTATGATTTTTGAAGAAATATCGATATCAGCTTTATCGATGTTTTCGAATACTGTGTTAAAAGGAGCAAGATTTTCTTTGAATTTGTCCAAATTTGCTTTTTTAATTATCCACCTTTTTTGGAGTGCGTTAATTGAATTCGAGTTTGGGATTGATATTTTAATGGGAGCGTGATCTGAGAAAATGTCTTGAAGTAACACTTGCCATTCGAATCTTAACGCTAGACGAGGGGACCAAATCGAGAGGTCAAGTGCCGAGAAGGAATTACTTTTGGCGTTAAAATAAGTGCTTTCGCCAGTGTTCAATAACGTTAGGTTACCTTCATCGAAGATTTCCTCCAAAACTCTGCCTCCTGAATCTAGAGATCTTGATCCCCAAATAGGGTTGTGCGCGTTAAAATCTCCCACCGAGAGAAAAGCTGGGGGTAATTGATTAATTAGATCAAGGATTTGTACTTTGTTCCACATAGAGTTTGGTAGGTAAATGCTACACAGTGAGAACTGAATTGGAGAATTGATGTTAATTGCGACGGCTTGTAAGCGGGTTGTTAGAGGGATTAAAGCATGAGAGATTTCAGTTTTAATGAGTATAGCAGTTCTTCCATGAGCACGGGTTCCAGGATCTACGTCGTTTCTGTATATTTCGAAACCTTTTAGTGAGAATTTTTCGTATGGTTTGAACCTTGTTTCTTGCAAACAGAAACAACAAGGGTTCTCTTTACATATCAATAAATTGAGTTCAGCAAGATGACTCCTGCATCCATTGATATTTAGTTGTATAATATTGTCCATAAATAAATATATAATAAATAAGGTATAAATAAATTAGTAACAGTAAAGAGACAAACAACATAAAACAAATAGTATAATAAGACTAAAACCAGTATATATATATATATATATATATATATATATATATATAAAAAAAAAAAAAGTATATATACATATCACAGATTTATTATCACAGTTTAAAATTATCACAGAGTTATGACTAGCTGACTGCTTGGATTATCTTTCACCCATGCTGTTTGAAGGCATATCCTCTTTCTCTTTACGAGGGACGCCTTTAGGCCAGCCAACATTTTTCTTTTTCTGTTTACGGTTAATGGGGTTAATTAAAGGGTCGTCTATTTCCCCAATTGAAGAAGGAGAAATAGGAGCAGCTCGTTTCCTTTTATCGCTAATTTCCTCGGTGTCCATCTCGCTTTCAGTATCTACGGTATTATACGCAAACTCGTCTATATAATTTTTTAAAGTAGATCTTAAGCTGGTGATTTGGTTTGTGATGGTGTCTTGTAAACAAGGCAAAATAGCCTTAGACACCTCTTTGACTATTTCGAGTTCAATACCTTTTGGTTGAGCTACTTGGGAGTACGTATTTGTTATGGTCACCACTGATGTTTGGGCTAGAGCCTTGGCTTCTATGAAGCTCACATTATGGAGAACTTTAATTTATTGTACCTTCTTTTCTAGTTTATAAACGGAACACTCTTTTGATCGAGAAGAATGCCTTCCCTTGCAATTAACGCACTCAATGTCTTGCCCGCATGGGGAATCTTCATGCGATGGACTACCACAAACACACATAGATTCGTTTGTACAATTTAGCGACGTGTGACCGAAACGCTGACAACGAAAATACCTCATCGGTTCCGGAATGTACGGCCTAACATTTAGATTATACATAGCCGCTTTAATGCTTTTAGGAAGCTCGTATCTTTCGAAAGTTAGGGGTAGCATTGGTGTGTCTGCTAGGGTATCGTTATCATTATCCTTATCGTTATCGTTATCGTCATCTTTATCCTTATCCTTATCCTTATCCTTATCCTTATCCTTATCCTTATCCTTATCCTTATCCTTATCCTTATCCTTATCCTTATCCTTATCCTTATCCTTATCCTTATCCTTATCCTTATCCTTATCCTTATCCTTATCCTTATCCTTATCCTTATCCTTATCCTTATCCTTATCCTTATCCTTATCCTTATCCTTATCCTTATCCTTATCCTTATCCTTATCCTTATCCTTATCCTTATCCTTATCCTTATCCTTATCCTTATCCTTACCCTTATCCTTATCCTTATCCTTATCGGTATCGTTATCATTATAATAATAATAATTATTATTATTATTATAAGCCGCGAATTTGTTCTCACACAATCTCAAAAGCAATATCAAGATGTGGAACACTGGACTTTTTATACCACGAGAACTGGAAGGAGTGTGCAGAATTTTTTGAATTGGTATCCTATGCAGTTGTTTAATTGGCCAGAATGTTGAAAAATTATTTTGCATTACAGGCCAATGATTGGTTTGACGTATTTAATGTTAGCTCGCCGGTAAGTGATTCGCGTGCAAGAAATAAGGCTTATGGATTAGCTCTTGAAGGTCAAAACACGATTTTAATCATTATCTACGCTACAACTATATGTGTCAACAAACGCTATCATAGTAAGGAAGCCATTCATTTTTCTGATAACTATTTCGACTCTCAGCCACTGGGTTATACATATTTGCTTAACACTTTTTTTTGTACTTGTGCTTTTCACATATGCTTGTAGATATAGTAGCAAACTAAACATTTCTGTTTGCTGTGTGAAAAATGTATGCTTACTTAATATCTTTATTTGCTTATTTAATATATTGCAAAGGCCTGTGTACCCTTTTTACAGTTACTACAATTCGATTCACTATTTGCAATTGACTTTCTAATGTCTCTCTTTACCTCACTCCAGCTACACTGTGATCCTCGCCCCTTAACTGTCTTCTTCTTTTCCATATTTCTTCTATCCAGTCCCTTCCCCTTCCTTCTTCCCCCAGTATCTCCTCTACCGCCCTTCCCTCTTTCTTTACCTTCCTGCATTCTTACATGAAAATTTATGCTTCATATTTATTTTTTTTATACTGTTAATTTAAATTTACATTGATTTGTGGGTTTAAGAAAAACGCAATGGTAGACATCTGGCTGAAATATTTTGGTTATTTATATCAGAAATAAAATTACTATTCGTTTGAATTAAAACTGATACGCCAGTTTTAAGGAGAGCTCTGCCTACAACTACAGTTTATTGTTTATTTGATTTTGATTATTTGTGGTGTCTTTGATTTCTAGGATCAACGCTGGATGTCGGACAGTGCATAATATTTTTTGGGTTTTGAATACTGTATAGTTATTGATTTTTATTTTGGGTTATATTATAGGTATAGCACTATCCAGAAGAGTGTGTTACTATTACAATGTTTGGTTAAATAGATTGTTCCGGTTTAGATTTTTCTAAACTTTAATCACAAACCGTATAGCTATCCAAACCTACGATAACGGTTATGTTAGTTTTATTATGATTCATCAACTGCTACAATTATCTATCCATATTATTGGGTCTGTACCAAGATTGTATATAGCTTTAACGAAAGCACCGATTTAGGGTATGAATTTTGTTCAAACTAAATAGAGTTGTGTTTTAAACTACCAGTAGTTGTTTTTTTATCACTGCGGTCTAGGAGTAAATTTCTAGCCGGACCCATGCCCTTCTTGGACTGTGTCCAACATTATTTTAACTGTAGCTTACCTATTCCTGTGTCGTAACCCTTTTCTTGGTCTAAGGGCGATATAAAAATAAATCAAGTGGTGCCCTTTTAAAACTTTCTGTGTATCTACGCCAACCACACGCCCACGCATCCAAGTGCCTAACCGACCGACTGAGCTTCCTGCCTAATCCATACTTCTTGTTACTGCACTTAATACCATAAAAGTTCGTTCTTACCCATCGAGAAATTGAGTTTCGCCATTTTCGCAACGAATATGGCACATAAATAAATGTGTTAGACATCGTTTGGTGCAAAATTATGAACAACTCTCTAAAACCAGAAAAAAATGTTTATTCTTGTCCCTCAAGACAATGCACGTGGTCGTTCTCCTAACGATATTGGTGAATAAATAAAGGTTTTGGGCACTTTTAGCTCCAAATAACTACAAAAATATCGTAAACTCAACTTCTAATAGCTAATAACTTGTCCAATATGATGTAGGATGCATAAACCGAGCCTCTGAGGCCCGGATATATTTTCGATACTCATAATTTCTTAAAATAATTTCATTCGGCTTGAGCATTCAGATATACTCTAAACACGCCTTCATTCAACATACACTTGATTCAAAAAACGTGCGAGTGTATTTAGAAATCGAAAAGTAAATCTTTTCCATTAGTACCCCGTATTTACAGAAACCGAAGCCCGTGTACAAGTAGTTCCTATAAAACCAGTTACAAGGCTGATAGTTATTATAATTTGCCAAGCATTGCTCTGCGGAAATGTACGTGTCTGTGCAAGTTGAAACCTGCATTATTGTTTGATGTATTTTTTTTATGATTGTGGACCTGAACAGGCTAAATGGATAGAGGGATAATGAATTGCCAATAGATGCCTATGAACAGCTACCTTAAGTTTTCTCATATCATAAGTGAGAGGAAAGCAGGAACTAGGGAGATCATTCCAGAGTTTAGAAGCCGTGTAGAAAAATGTGGATTGCGCCCGTTTGGTACGACAAGTGGAGATTTGTACTGCATACTGATGATCTTAATGAGCGAACCGGGTGTTTCTCGCAAAGATAGCCCGAGAAGGTATCAAAGAATATACAAAGTATACAAGTAGGCACAGCTGGGTTTCATTTATTTGTAATAAAAGTTACATTGAGTGAACTTGTGAAGCACATATGATAATGGCGTCAAAAAAGCATGTGTAAAACGTGAGATTTGGTGACCGTGTCTATGAAGAAACAGTGTCGCAGTGGGCAGCAGAAAGTGCTTATCTGACTTCTGAAGAAAGTGATGTGTCAGAAGCAGAAAATGATGACACAGAAGACGCAAATTTCGAATTGGTTTCTGATGAGTATTTGGATCCGGTTCTGACGATGTTAACGATAATTCAGAGGATGATGTTGACGATATTGGTAATTCTTCAACGAGTGGTTACTTTGCTCCAAGTGGATGTGGATTGGAGTTTGGAACCTCCAACAAAAAATAAAATTAAACCGCACATTATTCGGCGACGCCAGTTATTGTACAAGGAATTGTGAACTGTACTAATTACAGGGGGGACTTGTTTACGTAGCAAAAGGAAAACCGTGGAAAAATGTAACTATTGATGAATTTCTTGCATTCGTGGTTTACCTATTCATGCGGTAGTTGACAGAATCTGTACCGAATTTGCCAATCCTATATTGAGCCACAATGTCCATATTTCGCTTTGAAGAAATACGAAAATTTATTAGATTTGACAAGAGAACCCGGAATGCGCGCTTGGAAACCGATCGTTTGGGATTTATTGATTCAACAATGCAAACCCTGCGCCATATCGGATACTAATGTAACTATTGATGAACAATTCTTTGGTTTTAAAAGTAGATGCAGATTCATTCAATATATGGCAAGTAAACCGGTAAAATATGGACTTAAACTATTTAGGATGTGTGAAATCTCGCTATGTTCTGGATGGTTTAGGTTTAGTTTATGTTGGTCGCCAGCCCGGAAAACCTCCACATAAAAACCTGGGGCTTGAAGTAGTACAAACGTTTGTGCGTGGCATTCATAATTCTGATCTCAATCTCACGATAGACAACTTCTTCACTAGTGTTCCTCTCACAATTTATCTGTTGTATAAAAATATTACTATTGTGGGTACACTACGTCAGAATAAGCGTGACATTTCGAAAGAAATGAAAGCTTCAAAGGATCGTATACTCTGCTATTCATTGTTTTGCTTTCGAAATAACGTATCTATGCTAAGTTACGCACATAAAAAGAACAAATGCGTAATTTTACTAAGCACCATGCACAACGACGCATCTATCAATGATGACGCTAAGAGGAAGCCTGAAATCATCACTCATTATAATAAAACAAAAGGCGATGATGACGTCATGGATCAAATTGTGTCGACATACACGGGCAAGAGGCAAAGTAAACGATGGGCCATGCCATTTTTCTTCAACATCATTGATGTTGCAGCACTCAACTCATATATGATCTTTACGAAGGAACATCCAAACTGCAATATAGAAGTGACTCCCAAACGCGGTGTGATACCACATATGCAGAGAATATCTACTAACCCTAACCTACAGCGTAGCGTCCGAGCAGATTTATTGATATCTTTGGTCCGCCAGTCGCTCAAACAAGTGCTACAATTAAGAGAAAGTGATGCTCAGTGTGGCCCCCAAATATTGATCGTCAAAGCACAATGATATGTATTAGTTTTCAAAATAATATCTATGAGCATAGTAAATGCTTCTCTAATCCCTAGAAAATTTTAAACAGTAATGTTCACTTTCATGTTTAATTTCACGTTGTAGGTATTGTAATAATAACGTGGTGTTCGATTTTATTTAATTAAATATTATAATAAAGTAATAATGAAATTAGGTAAAGAAATGTTCTCCTTAAACACAAATCGTATAACTAATGGAGATACAAACCTTACACCACTTATAGTGCCTTTGACTCTAGTCGGTGAATTCAATTGGTCCAGTTCAATAAGTTTAATTTGCTCAATTACCTAAAATGCTGCTTGATTATTTTCACTTATCCTAAATAATATAATATGCCATGTATTAATTATAAAAAAGGATCTCAGACGCCAAATTGTTTTTGGTTATAAATGTCGGAACAATTAAACCGATTTAGTGAACAATAAAAGTTTTCTATTAAAATCAAAAAATATCAATGTAGAATTATGTTTATTTACAAATTAATGAAGGATGATAAAGAAAAAAAATGTCCTAAAACTATTCTTAACGTATAAATAATTATTAGATAAATACCTTCGTAAAGTTGGTACATAAAATTTTGTTGTGTTACCTTTGGTATCACATGAATAAGAAACGTCAACAAGATGAGGTCATACTTGCGTCACTATGGCGCAATATCTGGTTATAATATAATCAGTCACACCCAACTGGAATTATCCGTAAAATAGTAAATATCTTCTTGTAATTTTTCAAATCCACCATTTATTGCATTATTTGAAGTTTTTTACATGCAAACAAACGCAACCATAAACGAAAACGCACGCAACGGCAAAACCAACTGCGTATTTAAAATGTAATTACGTTGCAAATCGAAGCAATAATAAAAAGTATGATAAAAGTGTAATTAAAGTAAAAAATGGTATGAAAAAATAAGTGCCTAAAAAGAACAAATGTTGTAATTTTATGTAAATGTATTAAAAATATTTCTTACCACCAATTCGATGGCACTTTCACATAAATTTAGGTAAAAACCACAATAACAATGCTTCCTGTTATAAGGTGCATCAGGAAGTGATAAAATGGAGGCTTTTTCCATAAGATGATGCGGTCGTGCGCACAAGATATGAGCCGAATAATTTAACGAAGATGCGTTGCGCAGAAGATAAGAAAAGAATAAAAATTGAAAGTAGGAATATAAATCTTTACGAAAATATGCACTATGTAGATATGCAAATTAAGTTGCCTACCTCATAACCATATCTCAATAATTAAAAACTTTTTTCTTATATTTACTCTAAATGAATGAACGATATTAAATTAAGGTATATTTTAATACAACACGAAAAAGGGTTGTTACAGTATATGTATAAATAAATAAAGTTTTACTTCAATAACTTTGTTTCTATTCTGACTATACGTGATTTTTTATAACGGGTCTCAGAAGCCCGGAGTTTATTGTACGATAACTTACTTGTTTGGTATTTATGACTAGGACACCCAAATTAATGAGAAATATTAGCGTATGAAAAAGTGCATTTAAGTGTGTTTTAAAACAAAATAAAAAATTATTTTTGAAATAATAAAGAAAAATAAAATTCATTGATGCAATTTAATTCCATTAACCCATTAGTTCCCAACGTTGCGTAAACGCAACATTTTGCAAATATATGTATATATTTTTCATTACCATAGTAAAATAATTTTGAACCAGTCTATGCTTCAAAGGCCATAATCTTTTATATCTTGATGAGAACTTTTATTTGATTACATATCGAAAGCCTACTTTTTGCTCAGTCGTATTATAACTAAATATGCTATTTAGTGATATACAATTTGACAACCCAAAAAAAATTATGTAAACAATACAAAATGCCCTTCAATCTTATTGAAACAACTTTACATAGTACTCATTTCTAATCGAATATTTTCCTAATAGCAAAAGTTTTATTAGTTTTCACAAAATACAAGGCTCAAAATAATGTTGCGTTTACGCAACATTGGGATTACACGGTATAATAATATTCAAAAGTTCCGGGCCACATGCTGGGCGCGCGCGCATGTCTGTACCCCTGATGTTGTCAGTTTGGTTAGTTCATTTGTGAAGTTATAAGAGATAAGTTGTGTTTCTTAGAAACATTTGTGTTGGATTTTCATAGTAATTGGTAAATGAAGTAAAATTTCAAGAATTGGGATTCAAGTAAGTATTATGACAAGTTATAATAGAGATAGGAAAATTTAATGCCATACAGAGACATTGTTTATGTATTTTGTAAACATATGGAGGTACTTGAGGCGCAAGCCGCATGTACCAAATGCAGTATAATAATCGAGTGGCGCATCCATAAAAAAAATATTTGGGATATAACCTGAAACATCATTGAACCGTCATGAAAACCATGCTTTACTGCAGCGTTAACTTTCCTAACTCCAGTTACAATAAATGCACACATGTTTTGATGCTAATTGGAAATATAGTTTTTAGATATGTCTTGGGAATATAAAAGAGCATTGTCAAGTGCGGAACTAGTAGCATTATTAGAAGAGGATGATGATTTACAGCAAGCTGTAAATATTGATGCGGTGTATATACCACAACCGGTCGACGAACTTACGAATGAAGAAGAAATTGATGATGGTATAAGTGAAAATGAAATGTTTTACAGGACGTAGCTGGAACATATCAGATTCATGCAACTGCTCCTGATGAAATTGTGGATGAACAGCTCCCAAGTCAATTAAATTCCAAGAAGGTGAACACTACTACTAAAACGGCTAGTAAAAGTAAAGTAAAGTGAAAAAAGTTAACCCAACGTATAAAAATTTGACACAAAATGAAGACCATATTATGAGATAAGAACTGAAAACAAAATTAGTGGAAAATCTCCATACGAAGTTTTTTGTTTATATTTTAGTGATGATGTTTGGAAAAAAATTGTTGGCTTCTCAAACAAATATGCACAGGATCATAATCGGCACTCCTTTCGGCTAAATATAACAAATCTGAAACGCTTTTGTGGTATATTGATCTTTTCTGGTTACCATACGTTGCCAGCTACAAAGATGTACTGGTCGAAAGACGAAGACAAGGGCATACCTCTGGTAAGAAACTGTATGAGCAGAAATAAATTTGATTCCATCAAACGAAATATATACTTATCAGATAATGACCAATTAGATAAAGGAGACAAATTCTCGAAACTGAGACCTATATTTGATGTAATAAATGAGAAAAATGTGCAGTTTGGGATTTTTTCTCATAATTTATCGATAGATGAGGAAATGGTTCCCTATTTTGGTCGACATAGTTGTAAAATGTTTATAAAAGGTAAACCGGCACGCTTCGGTTTTAAATTATGGTGTTTATGTAGCTCAGATGGATACTCATGTAAATTTATTCCATATGCTGGAAAACAAACAGATAAGGACGTAAATGACTTAGGATTAGGAGAACAGGTTGTCCTGAACCTTTCGTCCGTTATACAGAATCCATACAAACACCGCGTGTTTTTTGATAACTTTTTTCTTCGCATAAGTTGTTTTGTCTACTGAAGAACAAAGACTTATGCCACGGGTACAATTCGAGAAAACCGAACGTGCAATGATACACTGGAAACAGCAAAATGCCTACAAAAAAGAGAAAGAGGTTCATATGATTTTTGTTTTGATGATGAAAATGACATTTTGTTAGTAAAATGGAATGATAATTCTGTTGTCACTAGTGCCACAAATAACTGCAGCATCGAACCTTTGATAACTGCTAAACGATATAGCAGAAAAGAAAGAAAGGTGGTCACTATCCCACAACAAAAAGTAATTGGCGATTATAATAGCCACATGGGATCGCCAACTATCGAATTCAAGTAAGAGGCAAGAAATGGTGCTGGCCACTTTTTATAAACTTACTAGACAGTGTCATAGTAAATGCTTGGAAAGTATATAATACCGCGAATAAGCAAAAAATGTCACAGATAGAATTCAAGTCGTATATAGCAGTTACTCTTATGAAAGCAGAGGACACCTGCACTCAAGAAAATGAGGAGGTAGCAGGATCTGCTGAGTCAAAAGTTCCTACAAATCCAAGTTATGGACGACCGTCTAAGAACGCATTGCCAGCGGAATTGAGATTCGACAATATTGGTCACGTGATAGTCGGATAGGAAAATAAAGCAAGGAGAAGATGTAGACAGCGTAAGAACAATACAATCTACATGTGTAAAAAGTGTCAGGTACATCTACGTGTAGTCTGCTTCAAAGACTTTCACACACCCTAATCATTTATGTACCCCAGAAATCCCAAAGTTTTGTATACGCAACATTTTACTACGGCCGTTATGGTAATCTATTTTCATTTTTCTTGTTATAACTGCTCACGTATATGTACTGTTGTATAGAATAAAGAATTACACCTTGAAAATGCTATGTTTACTACTGTTGGGAATTAATGGGTTAAGTATTGTAAAATGTAGTTTTTTTCGCTGAATGTTTCGCATGTAAAAATTGTTTCAGAGTTAATTGATGTCTTCATTCAGAGAAAAATGATCATTTTCTATTTCGATGTAGATAAATGCTTCCATTATCACCACTTTCACTTAAATTAATGATAAGTTCATTAACTAATATAAATCAATCATCTGCTGTGCTAATTATACCTAAAGTATTTTTTAACTACAGTACTATACGATACTAAAAATGAAAGAATCCTAAATCACTACCACTAAACTGCTGAAATAAACTACAAGAGATGCATAACATAAAAAAATTGACAATTAATATATGTAATAAGAAGGGTAACAAATTTATGTTTTTCGCAATGACCAGATTTAAATAACCAGAATTAGATTAACGTAATTGATGTTCCCGCCGTGTACAATACAGAACGTAGGTAATGGACACCTAATTACCATAATTCTTTCTAGAGAATTCTAGCTACACTTGTAAACTTTTTTGTATAATTTACAAGCTGATGTATATTAATTTATAAACATTTTTAGCTAAACGAAAGCAAAAGAAGAAAGACGGTAATCCTACTATCATGGATCAAAATGGAAATGCAGGCAAAATATCAAATACTATGCGGATAAGTGAAACACCATTAAATGAAGTGGGTAAGGATTAATTTTAAATATATTTTGTGGTAATAGTTTTTTTTATGTTGATCATACTATTGACCATTTTTTAATATTCCATTTCCAAGGATTACATTTGCAGAATAAAGAAAAGGTTTTATAAGGGCAGCATTGCATAATAATGTTTGGTCTTCATATTCAATAGTAATTTGGTTAAAGAAATAGTGACGTAAATAAGTTCCTTTATTTACATTTTTAGACATTTACTTTTTAAAAACAATTATGGCCACTATTGAGAGTAGTGCCACATATTTGCAAAATTTGCTATTCAAAAGCTTTTTCGTCACCAGGTATCGCAGTATTTGCGCGTTGTAGCAATTCTTATTTTTTATATACCATGGACTGGGGATACTTGAAATTACGGGTATACGTTAACCATCACTTCACCCTTAAACGAAAGAGCTTCTCTTACCGTAAGTTCCGTGGTCAATTTTTTCCAATCAGGTTTACGCTTGCATGGTCCTGTCAGCAACATTCAGTGGGCGCGTGATTCAGTCGACTGTTGAACGCAGACAAGCGTGATACAAGGTCTGCTATTATTTTACATATTTTTACTTAGTGCAAGGACCTTCCCGCTGCAAAGGTAAGTTTTAGATCATTTTTTATTTCTTTGATGTTATGCTTTTGTTTGATTATTAGTGCAGTCGCTTACATAATTAAACCAGATATGTATGTAGAGACAGAAGCGTAACAATTATATTTAATGACAGGGGGTATGTAAAAATATTGTTTTTTTTATTATCGTTTTTTCTTACAGAAAATGGCCCCTAAACACAAAATAATACCTGGAGATCGTTCTTATGCAGATTATTTCCTAGAAACGTTGCAAAAAACCCTTGAGGAAATAGGCAATGGTAGTTTAAGCATTCGAGCAGCATCCGACTAGTACAAAATTCCATTTGGAACTTTATATAACAAATTCAAAGGAAAGCATGGATGAAAACCTGGACAGTCTCCAGTATCTCGTGACGAGGAGCAATTCTTCAAGCAGCAGCAAAATGCGGAGACTGGTGCTTTCCTTTAACCTTATTGATATACGCAAGAAGGCAAAATGCTATTTAAATAGAAAAGGAATTGTTATTACCAGATTATAAAATAATACACCTGGAGCTGACTGAGCATATAAAGGAACAGGAATACTTATGGTCAAAGAGTAGCAACTGATATTAAGAAGTCCAGAGCTGCTGTTGCAAAAGAAAATTTAGAACAGTTTTTCGATAATATAGAAAATGTCGTTAAACACCTCCCTTCATCAAACATATTTTATTACGATGAATCCAACCTTGCGGACGATCTAGGTAAGACAAAGTGCATATGCAGAAAGGGTGTTAAGTATCCCGAAAAATTAATGAACCGTTCGAAATGTACAACAATAAAAGTTTGCGGTTCTGCAGATGGCACTCTGTTGCCAACCTATGTCATTTATAAGAGTGTTCATTTATATGACACATGGAAAGAAATGGCCCTGTGGGAGATCCATGTTGCAGAAAGATTTGTTACAGTCTAGGAACACGTTACAACCGAACCTTAAGTGGATGGTTACACGGTGAAACGTTTAGGGAATGTCAATACGGAATTTTTGCCACATACTAAACGTTTAACCGCCTTGATAGGCGACAATTTATCATCGCATTAGGAGCCCGAGATACTACAATTTGCAATGAAAACGAATTGATTTTGTATGCTTAGTCGGCAATTCGACACATTTGTGTCAGCCACTCGATGTGGCATTCTTTCGTCCAGTGATAACAGCTTGGTGTGCTGTTTTATCGGATTGGAAGCTTCAAACCTTGCGGCTAAATACTGTGACCAAAGACATGTTTCCCACCTTGCTCAAAAAATGTTGAGATAGTTTAAACAGCGTAACATCACGGAATACTAATGATGAATAGGAGCCTATTAAAAGAGATTTAAAAAGTGGCTTTCAGGCTTGTGTCTTGTTCCCAGTTAACCGAAAGGCAGTTCTTCAGACAGGGAATCCAGGTGAAATAATAGAGTCTGCTTTAACAAGTATATTAGGAGAACAAATATTTGGCGGACCTAGCTGTCTTGAGAGGAAGAAGGAACGGCATACTGTTCTCCCAGGATGCAGTGTCGCTACACATAGCGAAAATGGAATTGATTTAGCAGATTCTGGTTACAAAGAAGATGAAAATGAACCATCATTGGTTGAGGCAGTTGAGTTCGACAGTATTAACGATAATGAAACGGCTGAAAATAACAAAAATTTACAGGTGGGACAATTTCTCTTACATTTTCATCTAAACTTGGAAAGAAAACGTACAAATATGTTTGTCGGATTGTCGAGATTGAAAGCGACATCACAGTCAAAATTTCGACGAGTCCTCAATGATATCTCAGAAATTAAAGAAAAGAAAGTTCTAGAGATATTGCCGCAACCATGCGAAGAATTAGATGAAGATAAAAACATAATTTACACTTTTAACAAAAACATTAATGTGCTTGAATTGGCTGTGAGTGTTAATTGAAAATTGTACCTATCTACTTGTTACAGTTTTTCTAGTTTAAGTAAAATATGTGTCTTTATAAGAAATGTTTAGTTTCAAACGATTTTAAGTTGTGCTTAAATTTTCTAATAAATAAAGTGTATTTTTTAAATTTTATTGCTCCCCTACCTTCTAAATTTGCCTATAAAACCAAAATAAAAGAAATAATTATTTTTTTTAACTCAAATTTTCAAACGCGGGGGATACTATAGTATTTCGTTGAAAAAACGAAGGTGTTCAAAGTATTACCCTCCATATAACTTTAATCACACAGTTTTTTATTTTTTACCCGAGAGCTACTGAATTTCTTTTCTTCATATTTCGATAATCGGTAGAACACCAAAAACCGATGTTACAGTTTTTCTTTGTTAATTTTTATCTTTACCAACAAAAAAGATATTTAACTTTAAAGACAAAAAATTATCCAAGTATCCCAATTGTATGTTATAAAACTAATAACTATGTGTAGAGTGCATCGCTAAGCAAAAAAAAGTTTCGAACCGAGAGACTTTCAAATTAGAGCATTTAAACGAAATTTCATTCTACATACTGAAGACACGCAATCATCAATAGTCAATTATAAATGAATTGGAACTCAAAACAAACCAAATTTTAATTTTATTTAATTTTTTTATTCAAATATTTTAAAGTTTTTAGAAACGTTTCATAATTAACATATTCATTCAATAGATAGTGATCAAAGGTCCTCTTCTGAAGAAGATACGGAAGACATAGATATCGATGAAGCCAGTTTTAAAACTGCTTATAGTCA
>JARFJB010001506.1:3935000-3942500 GCA_036346205.1 Vesta saturnalis
TGTCTGTCTGTCTGTCTGTCTGTCTGTCTGTGTCTATCTTTGTCTGGCTTGTGTGTCTGTGTGCGCGTGCGCTGTGTGTCTGTGTGTCTGTCTGTGTGTCTGTGTTGTGTGTATTGTGTGTGTGTGTATGTTGTGTGTGTGTGTGTGTCTGGGCGTGCGCGCTTGCGTGCGTCGAGCGTGTGTGACATTTCTTGCCTTGCGGACATTACAATTGGTTGACTGTGTCTTTGTTTCTTATTGTACCTTAATGTAGGGGTGCAGATCAGATTGAAAGTTTGTGGGTGGCCTCTGCTGATGACGAGAAGGATAACGAAAGTTGCCAGGATGCTTTTGCCTGTCTAACCATTCAAGTCACTATTACTGAAGGTAAGTTTTTGATTAATAATGTTCACAATCTATGCATACCCCTTTTTACACTTTCAGTATGTGTGTGCATCCGTGGCGGTGTGGGGTTCGGTGGTCGTCTGGTTAGTGGCGCAGTGTAAATGGGTGTTTGCAAGTAAATGTGTCTGTGGCTGTGTGCTTGGGAGTGTCACGATTGTGGTTATTTGTGTTGTGGTGTGTTTTTGGATGTGGCTGCGTGAGCGTGTGTTGTGTGCCCAATTGTTTGTGTCTGTCTGTGTCTGTCTGCATGTGTGAGTATGTTCGTGTGCCTGTTTGTGTGTGGGTGTGTGTGTTGGGTGGTGTGTGTGTGTGTGTGTGTGTGTGTTGTGCGTGTGTGTGTGTGTGGTGTGTGTGTTGTGGTGCGTGCGTGGGTGTTGGTGTGGTTGTGTTGTGTGTGTGTGTGTGAGTGTGTGAGAGTGTGGTGTGTGAGTGTGGTGGTGAGTGTGTGGTGTGTTGGTGTGTGTGTGTGAGTTGTGTGTGGTGTGGGTGTGTGGGTGTATGGGTATGTGGTGTGTGGGAGTGTGTGTGTGTTGTCTGTTGGTGTGAGGTGTTGTGTGGTGTGTGAGGTGTGAGTGTGGTGTGAGTGTGTGAGGTGTGAGTGTGTGAGTGTGGGAGTGTGAGTGTGTTGGTGTGTGTGTGTGTGTGTGTGGGTGTGTGGTGTGTGAATGTGTGAGTGTGCTGTGGTGTGTGCGTGTGGGCGTCGGTGTCCGTGTGTCTGTCTGTGTCTGTCCGAGTGTCTGTCTGTGTGTCTGTCTGTGTACCTGTCTGTGTGTCTGTCTGAGTATCTGTCTGTGTGTCTGTCTGCGTGTCTGCCTGCGTGTCTGTGTGCGTGTCTGTCTGCGTGTATGTCTACATGCCTGTCTGCGTGTCTGTCTGCGTGTCTGTCTGCGTGTCTGTCTGCGTGTCTGTCTGTGTGTCTGTCTGCGTGTCTGTCTGCGTGTCTGTCTGTGTGTCTGTCTGCGTGTCTGTCTGCGTGTCTGTCTGCGTGTCTGTCTGCGTGTCTGCCTGCGTGTCTGTTGGCGTGTCTGCCTGAGTGTCTGTCTGCGTGTCTGCCTGCGTGTCTGACTGTGTGTCTGACAGTGTGTCTGTCTGTGTGTCTGTCTGTATGTCTGTCTGAGTGTCTGTCTGTGTGCCTGTGTGTCTGTCTGTGTGTCTGTGTGTCTGTGTGTCTATGTCTGAGTGTCTATGTGTCTGAGTGTCTGTGTGTCTGTGAGTCTGTGTGTCTGTGTGTCTATGTGTCTGTGTGTCTGTGTGCCTGTGTGTGTGTGTCTGTGTTGTTTGTGTCTGTGTGTCTGTGTGTATGTTGGTGTTGTCTGGCGGCGTCGTGCGTGTGTGTGTGTGAGTTTGTGTAACATGTCAGAATTGACTTTAGAACTGGCGTTACAATTGCTTTACTGTAAAAGTATGACATATTAGATAATACAATATTGTACCTTAATAATAGGTGGTATAGGTGCAGATCAGCTTGGTAAGCCAAGTGATGAAGGTCTTGTCTTGCTGATGACGAAGGATAACTTTGTTGTGGTGTGTGAGTGTGTGTGTGGTGTGTTGTGAGTTGTGAGTGTGTGAGGTGGTTGGTGGAGTGTGGTGTGTGTGTTGGTGTGAGTGGTGTGTGTGTGTGTGTGTGTGTGTGTGTGTGTGTGTGTGTGTGTGTGTGTGGTGTGTGTGTGTGGTGTGTGGTGTGTGAGTGTGTCTTGTGTGTGTGTGTGTTGTGTGTGTGTGTGTGTGTGTGTCTGCGTGTGGGTGTCTGTGTCTGTCTGTATGTCTTGTTGTGTCTGTCTGTGTCTGTCTGTGTCTGTCTGCGTGTCTGTCTGTGTGTCTGTCTGTGTCTGTCTTGTGTCTATCTTTGTGTGTGTGTGTGTGTGTGTCTGTCTGTGTGTCTGTCTGAGTGTCTGTCTGTGTGTCTGTCTGTGTCCTTGTTGTGTGTCTGTGTGTGTGTGTGTGTGTGTGTGTGTGTGTGTGTGTGTGTGTGTCTGTGTGTCTGTGTGTGTGTGTTGTTGTGTGCGTGTCTGTTTTGCGTGTGGGCGTCGTCCCGCGAGCGTGTTGGTGCGTGAGTCTGACATGTCAGACTGACATTACTATTGGTCGACTGTAAAAGTAAGACATATTAGATAATACAAATTTATTAATTATAGGTGGTATGGTTGTAGAACTGGTTGAAAGTAATACAAGTGATGAAGGTGGCGAGTCTGCTGATGACGAGGAGGATAACGAAAGTTGCCAGGATGCTAATTTGCCTGTCTAAGCATTCAAGCCACTATTAGTGGGTCTTTTTGTTTAATATTAAACACAATCTTGTTCTTTCACATTTGAGTTGTGTGTGCATTCGGGGTGGGTGTGGGTCGTGAGTGGGCGTGTTGTTGTGGCACAGTGTAAATGGATGTTTGCGAGAGTGGATGTATGGGCATGTGGCTGTGTGTGCGTGGGAGTATAGGAGCACGATTGTGTGGTAATTCATGTGTGTGTGTGGGGTTGTGTGCATGTGAGTGTGTTTGGGTGGGTGTATCTGTGTGAGTGCATGTGGGTGTGTGCCCGTGTGTTGGTGTACGTCTGTCTGTGTCTGTCTGCACGTGTGAGTATGTGTGCGTGTGTGTGTGTGTGTGTGTGTGTGTGTGTTTGTGCGTGTGTGTGCGTGCGTGAGTGCGTGCGTGCGTGCGTGCGTGCGTGAGTGCGTGCGTGCGTGTGTGAGAGTATGTGAGTGTGTGCGTGTGTGCGTGTGTCTGTCCGTGTGCCTATCTGTGTGTCTGTCTGTGTGTCTGTCTGTGTCTCTGTCTGCGTGTCTGTCTGTATGTGTGTCTGTCTGTGTGTCTCTGTGTTTCCGTCTGCGTGTCTGTCTGCGTATCTGTTGGCGTGACTGTCTGCGTGTCTGTCTGTGTGTTTGTCTGTGTGTCTGTCTGTGTGTCTGTGTTTCCGTGTTTCTGTGTGTATGTGTGTGTATGCGTGTGTGTGCGTCTGTGTGCGTGTGTGAGTGTGCGCGTGCGCGCGTGCGTGCGGGCGGGCGTGAGTGTGTGAGTGTGTGTTACATGTCAGAATTGACTTTAGAATAGACGTTACAAATGGTTGACTGTAAAAGTAAGACATATTAGATAATACAACATTGTACCTTAATGATAGGTGGTATAGGTGCATATCAGCTTGAAAGTAAGCCTAGTGATGAAGGTGGCAAGTCTGCTGATGACGAGAAGGATAACGAAAGTTGTGTGTGGGTGTGTGAGTGTGTTGGTGTGTCTTTCTGTGTGTCTGTCTGTGTGTCTGTCTATGTGTCTGTCTGTGTGTCTGTCTGTGTGCCTGTCTGAGTGTCTGTCTGTGTGTCTGTCTGTGTGTTTGTCTGTGTGCCTGGCTGTGTGTCTGTCTGAGTGTCTGTGTGTCTGTGTGTATGTGTGTGTGGGTTTGTGGGTGTGTGTGCGTGTAGGCGTGTGCGCGTGCGTGCGTGCGAGCTTGTGTGTGACATGTCAGAATTGAATTTATAACAGACCTTACAATTGGTTGACTGTAAAAGTAAGACATATTAGATAATACAATATTGTACCTTAATGATAGGTGGTATTGGTGCAGATCAGCTTGAAGGTAAGCCAAGTGATGATGGTGACAAGTCTGCTGATGACGAGAAATATAACGGAAGTTGCCAGGATGCTAATTTGCCTGCTCTAACCATTCAAGCCACTATCAGTGAAGGTAAGCTTTTTTGAATGATAATATTAAACACAACCTATGCATACCTCTTTATACCCTTGTGAGTATGTGTGTGCATTCGTGAGTGGGTGTGGGGTTCGGTGAGTGGGCGTGTATGTTAGTGGCACAGTGCAAATGGATTTTTGAGAGAGTGGATGTGTGGGCATGTGGCTGTGTGTCCTTGGGAGTGTAGGAGCATAATTGGGTGGTTATTCAAGTGTGTCTGTGGGTGTGTGTGCCTATGTGGGTGCGTGTGGGAGTGTGCCCGTGGGTTGGTGTACATCTGTCTGCGTCTGTCTGCTTGTGTGGGTATGAGTGTGTGTGTGTGTGTGTGTGTGTGTGTGTGTGTGTGTGCACGTATGTATGTGTGTGTGAGTTTGTGGGTGGGTGTGGGTGAGTGTGTGTGAGTTAGTGTGTGTGTGTGTGTGTGTGTGTAATGTGTGTGTGGGTGTGCGTCTGTGTGTGGTGTATGTGTGGGTTGTCTGTGTTGTTGTGTGGGTTGTGTAGGTTTTCTGTGTATGTCTGTGTGTGTCTTTCTGCATGTGTGTGTTTGTGTGTATCTGCGAGTGTATTGGTGTGTAGGTGTTTGTGTATGTCTACCTGTGTCTGTCTGTATGTGAGGGTTTGTGTGTGTGTGTGTGTGTTTTGTGTGGTGTCCGGTGCGTGTTGGTGTGCGTCTGTGTGTATGTTTCTGTGTGTTGTGTGTGTGTGTGTGTGTGTGTGTGTGTGTGTGTGTGTGTGTGTGTGTGTGTGTGGTGTGAGTGTGTGAGGTGTGTGGGTGTGTGTGGTGTGTGGTGTGTGTGTGTGTGGTGGAGGTGTGGTGTGTGGGTGTGGGTGTGGGTTGTGTGGGTGAGGTGTGGTGTGTGAGTGTGTGGTGTGTGTTGGTGTGTTGTGTGAGCGTGTGAGTGTGGAGTGTGTGGTGTGGGTGTGAGGTGTGTGTGAGTGTGGTGTGTGTGTGTCAGTTTGTGATTTGTGTTTGTGAGTGTGTGTCTGTGTGTCTTGTGTCTGCCTGTCTTGTGTCTGCGGTGTGTGTGTGTGTGTGTGTGTGTGTGTGTGTGCGTGTGTGTGGTGTGTGTGACATGTCGTTGACTTTAGAACTGACGTTACAATTGGTATACTATGTCTATTAGATAATACAATATTGCCTTAATAATAGGTGGTATGGTTGCAGATCAGCTTGAAAGTTGTTGATGAAGGTCGTCTGCTGATGACGAGAAGGATAATGAAAGTTGTGTGTGAGAGTGTGAGTGTGTGAGTGTTTGAGAGTGTGAGTGTGTGTGTGTGTGCGTGTGTGCGTGCGTGCGTGTTTGTGTGTGTGTGTGTGTGGGTGAATGTGTGTGTGCGCGGGTGAGTGTGCGTGTGCGTGTGTGCGCGTGTGTGTGTGTGGGTGTGTGTGTCTGTGTGTGTCTGTGTCTGTCTGTGTGTGTGTCTGTGTCTGTGTCTGTGACTGTGTCTGTGTCTGTATCAGTGTCCGTGTCCGTGTCTGTGTCTGTTTCTGTGTCTGTGTCTGTGTCTATGACTGTGTCTGTGTCTGTTTCTGTGTCAGTGTTTGTGCCTGAGTCTGTGTCTGAGTCAGTGTCCCTGTCTCTGTCTCTGTCTCTGTCTCTGTCTCTGTCTCTGTCTCTGTCTCTGTCTCTGTCTCTGTCTCTGTCTCTGTCTCTGTATCTGTATCTGTCTCTGTCTCTGTCTCTGTCTCTGTCTCTGTCTCTGTCTCTGTCTCTGCCCCTGTCTATGTCTCTGTCTCTGTCGGTGTCTCTGTCTCTGTCTATATCTCTGTCTGTGTCTGTGTCTGAGTGCGTGCGTGCGTGCGTGAGTGCGTGCGTGCGTGTGTGTGAGAGTGTGAGTGTGAGTGTGTAAGTGTGTGAGTGTGTGAGTGTGTGAGTGTGTGTGTGTGTGTGTGTGTGTGTGTTGAGTGTGTAGCTTGTGAGTGTGTGAGTGGGTGAGTGTGTGAGTGTGTGAGTGTGTGAGAGAGTGTGAGTGTGTGAGTGTGTGGGTGAGTGAGTGTGAGAGTGTGTTAGTGTGTAAATGTGTGAGTTTGTCAGTGTGTGCGTCTGTGCGCGTGCGCGTGTGCGCGAGTGCGCGTGTACGTGTGTGCGTATGTCTGTCTGTGTGTCTGTCTGTGTGTCTGTCTGTGTGTCTGTCTGTGTCTCTGTCTGCGTGTCTGTTGGCGTGTCCGTCTGCGTGTCTGTCTGCGTATCTGTTGGCGTGACTGGCTGCGTGTCTGTCTGTGTGTCTGTCTGTGAGTTTGTATTTCTATGTTTCTGTGTATGTGTGTGTGTGTGTGTGCGTGTCTGCGTGTCTGCGTGTGTGCGTGTGTGCGTGTGTGCGTGCGCGCATGCGTGTGGGCGTGCGTGTGTGTGTGAGTGTGTGTGAAATGTCAGGATTGACTTTAGAATAGACGTTACAAATGGTTGACTGTAAAAGTAAGACATATTAGATAATACAACATGGTACCTTAATGATAGGTGGTATAGGTGCATATCAGCTTGAAAGTAAGCCAAGAGATGAAGGAGGCAAGTCTGCTGATGATAAGGTTAACGAAAGTTGTGTGTGAGTGTGTGGGTGTGTCTTTCTGTGTGTGTCTGTGTGTCTGTCTGTATGTCTGTCTGTGTCTCTGTCTATGTGTCTGTCTGTCTCTCTGTCTGTGTGTCTGTCTGAGTGTCTGTCTGTGTGTCTGTCTGTTTGTCTGTCTGTGTGTCTGTGCGTGTCTCTCTCTGTGTGTCTGTCTGCGTGTCTGTCTATCTGTGTGTCTGTCTGTTTGTCTGTCTGAGTGTCTGTCTGTGTGTCTGTCTGTGTGTTTTTCTGTGTGCCTGTCTGTGTGTCTGTCTGTGTGTAAGTGTGTGTGGGTGTGTGGATGTGTGTGCGTGTAGGCGTGTGCGCGTGCGTGCTTGTGTGTGACATGTCAGAACAGACATTACAATTGGTTGACTGTAAAAGTAAGACATATTAGATAATACAATAATGTACCTTAATGATAGGTGGTATGGGTGCAGATCAGCTTGAAAGTAAGCCAAGTGATGAAGGTGCCAAGTCTGCTGATGACGAGAAATATAACGAAAGTTGCCAGGATGCTAATTTGCCTGTTCTAAGCATTCAAGCCACTATTAGTGAAGGTAAGCTTTTTGAATAATAATATTAAACACAATCTGTGCATACCTATTTTTACTCTTGTGAGTATGTGTGTGCATTCGTGAGTGGGTGTGGGGTTCGGTGAGTGGACGTGTAGGTTAGTGGCACAGTGCAAATGAATATTTGAGAGAGTGGATGTGTGGGCATGTGGCTGTGTGTGCTTGGGAGTGTAGGAGCACGATTGGGTGGATATTCGTGTGTCTGTGGGAGTGTGCCCGTGTGTTGGTGTACATCTGTCTGTGTCTGTCTGCATGTGTGAGTATGTGTGTGTGTGTGTGTGTGTGTGTGCATGTATGTATGTGTGTGTGTGAGGTT
>JARFJB010001506.1:3952500-3975753 GCA_036346205.1 Vesta saturnalis
TAAAATTAATAATAATTTTTATGTTCCAAAACTGTTATTATCATAAAGAATGCCAGTATTTTGTGTATATTAGGATAAAAAATACCCATTATTAAATTACATTGCTTTTGTTTTGTTACATTTTGTAGTTTCTTTTGATTTTTGAAATTTTTTGCATATGAAATTCTGGTGTTTTAGAACTCTTTCAAACTGCTTTGTGCACTTCAAAACTAAAAAAATTATTGAATTTGAATTAGACGTTCGTGTCTAAGAACCAAATGTTTAGACTGCAGCAACATTTCGTAGGGCTTGACCAGGGAGATAAGTAGTAAGACTCCTTGTCTGTAGGGCAAGACTGGTGGACTGTATTCTCTTCCGTCCGCAATACCTAAATACCTGCACTTCTCCGGTAATGTTTAGTGGGCTCAATAATAAAGAGAATGTAGTAGTATCCTTGTCGGGCGCGGTTTATTCCATCGAAGCTGTTTCTAATAATATGTTGCATTGCATTGATTTACGGAGATTCAGTATTCAAAGATCTAAGTGTCTAGATTCTACTAACTTTTGGTTGAATCGACTTCAATAATTGAAGGAAGAAAGGTTTTTATGAATCTGCTGAATCAATCTTTTTTACTACCTTATGTTATGTATGATAGTTGTATACTTTTAAGATTGTATTGCAATACTCTTTTCAATAGTAGTAGAGTACTTTATGGATAAACTCGTCCGACATATTATAATACCACTCAACCAGTAGGAACTCTAAGAGAAAGTGTGCGCTAACCTTTATGAGTTGGAGTTTTAAATCCAACATTTGTTAAAATTATTTAAACTTTGCGCAATCATATTATCTAGTTACCCAGTACTGTACTAACTTGTTTTTATTTACGGAATTTCACTATGTGTTACGATACATGAAAGCTCAAACCTTATAGACTTATTGCTATACCCTGAATAAGGAAGATCTCTAACCACGTGATCGTTTGTGCAAATCAATACACATGTCGTACAGTGTAAGAACTTCACACAATTTGGTTGTTCGTGTACCATATTTACTCATAAGTTTAGACATATAGTATTTGCTATTTTGGCGTTTGAATCGTTAAATTTGATTAATAATAATAATGAGAAATGCCTTTCAACTATATTGAATCGCGTTTTAATAAATATTATATGATATTGCCAAATACAACGATCACGTGGCTTGAAAATATTATCCCTTGCACTGTATTAGGGAGACACATACAAAGAGGGTAAATTTATTTTATGATAGATTTTATATCTTACTTAGTAGTGAGTATGGAGATAAATAAATCTAAACAAATTTTAATAGATACTCACAAATATGCAGACCAAAGTATTGAAACTTTTGGTGTCAGAGACGCAGGCCAGTTCAAAGATACTCTCGATGACGATTCATTTAAAATAAAAATAGAATCAATGAGCAGTGAAGGTAAGTTGTGTAATTACTAAATACAGGTACCAGACTATGTTAGTTAGTAGTGAGCGTAGAGATGGATAAATATGACGATGAGTTAGTAAATACCCAGAAAGATGAAATCGTAAACACTAAAACTTTTGATGCAAAAAAGCCAACCGAGGTTAAATATATTCCTGCTTGCGTTTCACCAGTAATTAAAATACAATCAGTGGACGATGAAGGTCAGTTGTGTGTTAGTGAGCATGCATAGATCTAAGGAAATGTTAGATATTCTGAAAGCTAAAGAAGTTAAAATTCTAGGTACCGGCATGACAGAGTCAAGTGACGTCAGATATACTCTTGGTGATGATCTATCTATAATTCATATACAATCAGTAAACGCTGAAGGTAAGATGTGCCTATAATCATAAACCCAACCTCTAACGTGATTTATCAGTGAATACGAAAATGAACATGTCTGAAGAAATTTTGGATGCTGAGGAAGATGAATATCTAGAAATTAAAGGCATTAACGTGAAAGAGGAAAGCGAGATCAAAGATACTCTTGGTGATGATTCATCAGTAACTCAAATACAGTTAATGAACAGTGAAGGTAAGTTCTGGTAATAATACAAAACAAACTGTGTACGTACTTACTAGTACGTACGCATACGCATACGTACGCATGAGCGTGGACAAAACATGTTATTGGATACTAAAAAAGGTAAAGGCTTAAAAATTGAAACTACTGACGGATTCATAATCGTTTCGACCGTTCCCCCTTCGTGTTTACCCGCAAATTTTCCCCTGTCGGGCGTTAATGCTATAGTTAGGAACTTAATATGTGCTTCTGAATTCCCGTTTGGTTCGTATATAAGTTACATACTCGAAACTGATTAAATATGAGAAAAAGTGAAAACAGAATGAATGAGTTCTGCTGTTTAAGCAGTTAAATTTAAAATTAAAAGACGTGTACGATAACACATACACAATATTAGAAACAAACTTACAGAAACTAGCACATGCATTACTAAAAATAAAAATAAAAGTATCAAACTATATGTGGGGCAATCTATATCTACTCTATATATACAATACTTAATTAATATTGAAATGAAATCTAAATTAAATTTTCCTAATCAAATTTTACAATATGTTTCACTAAGATTGTGCCTATTTTCAGTTAGGTCACAACTGTTTTTAACCGCCTGTCTAATTCACAATACTTTTTTGCTCTTTTAGGAGTACTTATGCACACATTATTTTGTAGGGAGACATTATTATAATAGTGCATTTCTTCCTGAAGGACTTTCATAGTTCAAGTCCTTCCACAGAATTTGTAGGCCAATAGTGTTCTCATTCCAAATCTATATTCGATGAGAATTATCAATCTATTAATCGATAAAATAATCGTTGAATTTAACAATGGCTTCGTTGGTAGAGGAATTTTCCTTTATACAAGGTCAACCATCTGTAACTTTATGTTCTGGAACACCTTATGTGGTTCCTTACTTCCTCGTTTTCGTTGTACACGTTTATTAAACCTAAATCTTGTACTTCACACCAAATAGTTTGTTTAAAATAAAAACTACATCCTTTGATATCTGAACTCGGAAAAACGTCTTCTACAGCATTATGTGCAGCAACTTCAAAATTCACAATACAATTTTTTTCGTAAAAAAACAATTAACCTTGCTTTTTAATGAGAAAAGTCGTTTCTACGTCACCTGTTTTTTGGCAAATAACAGGGCGTTTACGACATGAATGATATTTGCTCTTTCTTCTGTGCTGCGAATATCAACTTGA
The DNA here is from genome assembly GCA_036346205.1 of Vesta saturnalis. Taxonomy (NCBI): domain Eukaryota; kingdom Metazoa; phylum Arthropoda; class Insecta; order Coleoptera; family Lampyridae; genus Vesta; species Vesta saturnalis. The sequence continues at coordinate 3,955,706 of JARFJB010001506.1, forward strand.
ACTGTGTATACTTGGTTAAAACACTGAACTGCAGCTTTTAAAAGTCCCATCGAATAGGAAGCAAGCACCTTCAGTCAATAAGTGATCTCCTCCATTGCCAATACAAGAAGTATGTATTCCACACCATCGTCAATAATGATATACTCTTTCATAAACTCTGGACCCTACATATTTTCTCTTTTGTTTAGAAGTAAACTAATTCGTAGCGATTTATGTCGTTCATTATATAATTCATGTTTCACTGATGTAAACTGCGCGCATTTGTAACGAAATCCAAGCCTCTATCCCCAACAATGATCATCTCTTGACTATATATCTGCGATACTGGTCTAACCTCTTGGCTTGCACTTGTCACTTTCATTTTTTGCAATATCTGAAACACAGTTGTAGTTTATCTCACTTTTGGCTTTTGATTTTACTTTATCAATAATAGTCGCTCGTGGTCAGTTCCTGTATATGCAAATCCATTGAAGAGTTGAGTTTTTGTTTTTTGCTTTTAAGTTCAACTTGTATCCAGAATAAAGGATAACGGGTTTTCCAAGTTTTGATTATATCACTTCCATCACAAATGTTCTAATCGTACATCCGACGTCAATCAAAAAGCCCACCACCCGGAACACAAACTCTGTGCGTTAAAGTTGATAAATCTGAAAAAATATCAAATACGCAAAAATAGGAAGCTGTAAAGGCTGAAGCTTTTGATATACAAGATAAGGTGATATTAGACATACTCATAATGATGATTTATCAATAATTCAAATACAACCGATAGACAGTGAAGGTACCTAAGTTATGTTTCTAACACTAAACATTGCAATAAATGTTACATCTGAAGAAATGATATTAGATAGTCAGAAAGTATAAACATCGAAGCTTCTGACGTAGTCGAGTCCGTCAAGATCAAAACTCATCTTGATAATGCATTAGTAATTCAGATACAATCAGGAGACCGTAACGGTAAGTACAGCAACACTACACTGCACTGCATGTTCCGTAAGAGTGCTCACAAAGCTAGATAAATCTAAAGAAATATTAGATACTTGGAAAGCTGAAGATACAAAAATTAAGAGTTACAGAATCAAGAGAACCAGACAAGATCAATGATACCATTGATGATGAAACATCAATAATTGAAGTTCACTCACTAGACAGTAGAGGTACGTTATTTAACTAATCGTAGATACAAACACTGAATATTACTTACCCGTGAGCACGAAAACGGATAAATCTCAAGATATGCTATTATATACTGAGACAGCTAAAGGTATAAAGGTTGATGCTACTGACGGAAAAGACCCGGTCAAGATCAAAGGTCCTCATCATGATGTATCATCATTCATCAGTGATTCAAATACAACCAGTAGACAGTAAAAGTAAGTTATGTTAATAATAGTAGACACATACTCTGCATACCACTTAGCGAGGACAAAAATGGAGATACCTGAAGACGTGTTATTAGGTACTTGGAAAATGGAAGGTGATCTTAAAGATGTTATTGATGATTATTCGTCAATAATTCAAATAAACTCACATAGTGAAGGTAAAATATTTATGTTGTACTAGACCGAAACTATTTTGTTACGTATTACCTAGTTAATTTAAAAATTGATAACTTTGAAAAATGTTACTAGGTATTCAAAAAGAACAAGGCTTGAAAGTTAAATCTACTGAAGCAAAAGAACCAAGCGACATAAAAAATGTTCTTGTTGATGATTCGTCACTAATTCAAGTGATATCAATGGGAAATGAAAGTAAGTTATGTCAGTAATGTTAAATACAACATTAAATGTTATTATTAGAGAGCATAAAAACGGATAGTTTGGAAAGAATGTTATTAGCTACTCCAAAAGATGAACCTGTCAAAATTAAAGCCACCGATGCAAAAGAGCAAGACAAAACAAAAGTTGATGAAACATTATGCAGTGAATGTAAGTACCATCAGTAATACTAAATAACTAAATACAAGCTCTGTATGTTACCTATTAGTGTGCATAGAAATGGACCGTTCTAAGGAAATGGTATTAATTTCTGGTCCAATAGAACCAGGCGAGATGAAAGATCCTCTAGATATTGATTCATCAGTAACACTAACAGAATTAGGTGCATGTGAAGGTAAGTTATTTTTGTAATACTATACACAAGACTAAATATTATTTAATTAGTGAGTACTGAAATAAATAAATGTGAAGAAATGCTATATCCTGGAAACCAAGATGAAGTAAAAATTAAAGCTGGTGATGTAACGGAGCCAAACGTGAAAAGTGAAAGTAAGTTATGTTTTTAATACTATACACAAACTCCTATACGGAATTGACTAGTGAGCATGATGATAGATAAGTCTGATAAAATGTTATTAGGTACTCAGAAAGGTAGTATAAAAAGTGAAGCTACTACAGCAAAAGAGCCAGGTGATATTGATGATGCTGCTGATGCTAACGCATTGATAATTGAAGTGCAACCAGTTGACAGTGGAGGTAAGTTATTTTAGCAGTACTAAACACAAACTTTATATGACTTATTAGTGAGCATGAAAATACATAATAAGATGTAATTCATAATTTTATAAATTACGTAACTTATTCTTAGAGAGCCACCAGAATGATGATATTGAAAATCAGAAATCACTGGTGATGTGTAAGAAAGTTGGTAATTGTGAAGAGTCAACTTTAGCAAGGACTTTACAATCAACTAACATTACAGGTATGATATCTTACATAGGACCCTTTGTTTTGTTACATTAGATAATGATTAATTTCTTTGAATGTGGATCTGCATGAATCGTGTTTGATTACAGAAATTCAAGACTTAGGAATTGATGAGTGCTCTGAAGGTACTGAGAAGATATCTATACCCGATGAACTTAATTTACCTGTTATAGCTTTGGCAACTAACATTCCATCAAATGATATTAATATAGGTGAGTTAATTTAGAATACACAAACACATGGTTTATACAAATATTTAAAAGTAACGATTTTACCTAAGGAAGCTTAGAATTATTATGTATAATAATCTTAAAAGTTTTCATTTTCATATACAGGATTTTAATTTCTACAACCATTCACAATTATTATCTTTATTTTCGTTACTAGGCTTTCATGCATGTAATTGTATTCTTTATTATAAATGTAATACTAATGAACAACTGTGTTAAGGTTATTATTTAATCGGTGTCCACTCTCCAATATGTATACTTAAAAATTGTTATATGTGAGATAACTGGTTTATAGTTAATTCCTTAAGTAGCCATTTGTAAAACTATTTGAGGCGTACCATACACTAAATGACCAAAATGACAATTTATTGCACTAAAAACAATACAACACGAACCTAGGCCGATAATATCCGTTAGGCCATCAAAGTATATAAGCATAACTGATAGTTTCCTAATTTTTGAAAGCAAATTGTGAATGTGTCAAATTGACCTAAGGTGGAGTCAGGTAAGTTGGACCCTGATTTACAGCTTTTAAAATTTAAAGGCCTTACACTGTATAATGGGTTTTCATCCTTTGGACAGTTTTAGTGAAAAAGTCAAAGTCCTAGGAATAGACTTTTAGTATATTGGTTAATAAAAATTATTTATCTAGTTTACTGTACACATTTATTTTTTCAATTGTTTGGTGTCCGACTTACTCCATTTTCTGGGGTAAGTGGGTCACACGTACCTAGTTTGGTTAATACCAACATGGAAATATTGCCAGGGAAAGTAGTCCATACTATGGGCGTTCAGTAAGAACTTCTATTCCATCATTCGCTTCATCAGAATTAAATTCATCTTCAGAAGTCGAAATATCAATGTCGCTTTCAGACGATGACGACGACAATTGTTTTCTCTTTGAGTAAGGAATATTACGTTGTTCTCATTTTTTCAGTGTCTTTTTTAGTCTCCTGTTTTTCATTCTCTCTGAAAAATGTACCTTTTTGTTGATATTTTAAACGTTCTTTTGTTTGTTTTTCTTGTTTTTTTTCAAGGGTATTTGTTTTCGTTTTTCCTTTTCTTCTAAAATATTATTCTTCTCTGCTTCCTCGGTCTTTTTTCTTTCCAAATATTTTTTTGTCGTAATAATCTCAACATTGGGGCACAATGTTTTGCTTGATTTTATTTTTGGTATTTGATTACTTGAAGCATTTGTGCCTTTGATAAATTTTAAAAGGACACTTTTAAAAGTATTTCGCTCAAAATTTTAATTATCGGTCTGTCCTAATTCAGTTTCATGGGCCTCGGGATTCGAATTTGTTGGTTTTTGTGTTTGCTTAACGAGTTTATTTTGATCTTGAAAAGTTTCCGCTGCTAAGTCAGTGTCATTTGGTACTCCGTCCACGCTTGTGTTTTGGTCTTCACCTAGGTTACCATTTAAATCAGTGACCTCTGCTTGTTCATCTCCTAAATTTAGTTCAATACGCGCGTTAACATCTTCAAAATTGAACTCGCCAGGAATACCTTTTCGTTCCTCATTTAATAGACTGGATGAAGGGCCAGGGAATCTATTTGCAGCGTCGGCATTATTGAAGTCTGTACTAAACAAATCAGTCGCTTGGAGCTTGGAGGATTCGTTTACTTCTGAAATAGCATCTGAAGTGTTTGTGCCGTCTGTTTCTTTTACAGTAATTTGAGTTTTCTTTTTCTGTTCATATATTTTAAGGCCATCGGGCTTGAAAATGCTTTTAGGAATAACGTCTCGATTGAGCGGATAAATACCTGACACTTTAAAACCATTTTTAATAACATCTTATGTGAGATTATCATAAACCTTGTTTAACAATGTAACAAATTGTGCTTTCGAAATTCTTTGTCTAGGATTTTTCCTCTGCCACACTAGAAGTTCCTTTTCCCAGTTATTTTTCAGGGACTTAAAAAGTGCGGAGTCCATAGGTTGAGATAATGGGTAGTATATCGGGGAAGCTTCATTATGATTATTTGATTGGCTACTGTCACCTCTATTAATTCAATAGACACATGTGTAGCATTACCATAATAGGTAAGTAAAAGGGGTCGCTCTTTTGGAGCATTTGCTAAAAAACACTTGAAACCATTTAGAGAAAATTGTTGACTCCATCCATCCTTTTTTAAGGCCGCATAAAAGGCCTTATCATTTTCATTAACATTTAACCAATGTTCCAATACATTTTTGCCCTTGAGTATAACTAGGGGTGGTATATTGTATCCTGAATCCGAGCAACATATCAATGTAGAAGTATTTTCACGTCCAGGCGAACTAATCATTCGGGTGCTTTTTGCACTCCTGGCTCCAACAACTTTGACCTTGGTAGGATCATGACAAAAAGATGATTAATCTAAATTAAATATTTGACGAGGTTTGTCTTCCAGATTTAAGGATTTAACTCTTCAGTTGATCAAAGTACGAATATATAACGAATGGATTAATTTGATCCATCCTTTGATACTCAACACCATGAGGCTTTTTCAACGATAATCTATGTCTGTTAGCAAATGCAAGGTACCACTCTTCTCCAGTTTTATTATTTTTGAAACGCGTGTTTAAATTATTTGTTGTGACAAATCTGAAGTGGTTCCAAAACTTTATATCTTGTTAACCCAAACCCACATTTTTCTAATATTTTTAAACAATCGGCTAACCGCTTTTTTTCTCAGGTCAGTGGGTCTTCCACCATCAGATTCCCCAGGCACTGGACGACCCCTTATTTGGAAGCACAAACGTTGACTTAAGGTAGTTCTCAGTATATTATATGCTTTTGATGCCCCCTTAATCGCCTTTCTTTGGTTTTGAAGGTCTTCTATAACTTTGGCTGATGTCTCTGAGGTATACCGACTTCCATCAGCTCTTCGTTGGGGTATGGCCAATTTTCCCCGGTGACCGACTTACCTGACTCCACCTTACCAAAAAACAGACATTAATAAATTCCATAGGTTTTTTCGATGCCGGTGTATATAATTAATCAAGTTGTAATGGGCGTAATGCCGTTTGTTATTACTTTTGTTTAATTCCACCCCGTTACAAAGAATAATATTAGGGTTCTTTTTACAATTCTTTATAATTTCAAAAGTATTGGATGAAAATTTTATATTGTTTCTGTGAGACGTAAAATGATTACTTTTTTAAATGGATCTGAATGGTTTTTAATATGTAAAGGTATCATTCTTTTTTTTGACATACCCATGTCTCACTCCCATACAGTACTGACGGGACAAACACGCCATTATAGATTGCTCGTTTCGCAACTAAGGCTCATGCTTTCGTTTCTCATTATCGTTCACATACTTCCAATCACTTTCCTTCCAGCAATGATCCTTCGTCAAATCTCGCCATCCATTATATTTATACCATCTGCAGTGAACATTCTACCCACATTCTTGTTCCACAATTTCAATTAGAAGGTAATACTCTACTCTTCTTTTCACCTTCCCGATTGAATACCACAATCTTAGTTTTGTTCACGTATACCTTCAGGTCCATGCTCTCACAGATTATATCAAACTTCGTCAGAGCAGTCACTTAATAAAACTGTGCCATTTGCATACACCAGAACTCGTACATTTACGTCACCAATCATTACACCATTTGTATAGGTACATGCTTGCCTAACACCTTTTTTATCCATGTATGCATTGAACAACCACGGTGACATCATACAGCCTTGTTGCACTCCTTGCTCAATGTTAAGGTATTCAGTCACACCTCCTCTCACCCTAACACATGCTCGGCTATTGTTATATACTGCACTTATTCCGTTTATTAGACCTTTACTTACGCCATATTCATTTAATATTTCCCACAGCTTCTCCCTACTCATTCTGTCATATGCCTTCTCCAGATCTACAAACTCACAGTACAGCTTCCTTTTTACACTTAGACACTTTTCGATCACCTGCTAGAGAGCAACCATCTGATCATAACATCCTCTCCGTGGCATGAAGCTACCCTGCACACCTAAAATCTTAGTTTGCGTAGTTTCTCGTACTCTATCAATCAGTACTCTTCCAAATATTTTACCAGGTACACTGAGAAAACTTATTCCTCTGTAGTTCTTTCAATCACTCTTGTTCCCCTTGCCCTTATACAGTGATACAACGATCGCGCTCTTCCGATCACTCGGAACTTTTCCACACTTAAGGCATACATGCGATTTACTACATACTTGTTCCTTTCCTTTCAATTTTTATCAAAATAGTTAATTAATACTAGATGAGCAATTACGCGTGGTGATTGCGACTTTATTAATAATAAATTAATTAAAACACATTTTTCACTTTTTTTATTTTTATATGAGAAAAGGTACTACGCTCCCGCGCTTCATTTGGTTACAAATTTAAATGGGAGTCATATTGCAGAGATTTAACTACTGGTGCAACAAACTCTGTGTATATTCTCTTTTTACTCACATAATTTCCAACCACATCATATTTAAATTAGATTGTTACCTACGCGATTCTTGGTTCTCGTACTTACCGGATTTGCTGTTATTTAATTATTTTTAATTTAGATTTCTGAATTAGACTTAGCTATTTGTTTATTTAATTTAATACTTATTTATTATTTTTTACGGATTCGATCTAGTTATTTATTTTTATCATTAAAGCGAATAAAACGAATCCTTCTGACAAGGGTTATGTTTGTGTATTGTTATAGAAAGGGCGTTTACAGTAGGTATATAAACATTAAGTAGGAACTGACCGCTTGCTTCAATCTTAAGCTGGACATTTTTTTTTACGAATCACATCCCGCAAATTTTAAATTTTTATACCACTGTTACAAATACGTATGTATGATTGTTTTATATCGCGCTACCGTGTGATCGAATACGTGACTTTATTAGTTCTCTATATTTCTATGCTATTGCAAAATGTTTACGTGTTTGAGTATTTGCGCTTTTAGTTTACTTTACGATTATATGAGTTTTAACAATCGTTAAAAGGAATCGTATTTTTTCGTAGAACTTCAATGCTATAGTAATCCTAAATAGTATTTGCGCGATTTTTTCTATGAGCCATTTCACACGTTACTAAAATTCTACTGGTTCGATTATTATTTGTTTATTATTAATATTCAAATTTAGAACGTATTGATTTAAAAATTATTGCTCGTAATTACAAAAATGTACGTGTCTGAGTTAAAACCTAGACAAAAGGGACGGTGTTTGTACTTTAACGTTTATCTTATGATTGTATGAGTTTTAACAAATGTACCTGACATTTGACAGGAACCATAATTTCATAGGATTTAGATAGAAATACAACAATCTTGTTTTCGCGCCTTTTTTATTTGTGTATCTATAGAGCCATTCCACAGGTTAAAATTCTACTGAATTAGATTAATGTTATTATTTGTTTATTAATATTCAAACCGCTGGGTTCAAAAACTCACACTCATCGTGCACTAATGATTGGTTTAGAAATTGTCATTTTTTACGCGAAAATGTTTCACTAACCGAAGGTAGACGTCAGGGCACACTTAAAACACGTCTGTTCGCTTTGAGGACGAATATCTAATTTCTGCTGCATCTGATTTTGCTATTGCAATCAAACAACACAATTAACTAAGATGAAAATTGAGATTAAAGGGTCAAGTATGCATCCACACATACAAAACAAAAACTCTTATTTATTATACAGGACTTCCGGTAAGTTTGGTATTTACCTTACATAAGAGAAAATATTATCGACACTCTATAAAAAGATTACACTCATAGTATATTAAGTCCAAATACAAAACTTGTAAGAAAAATATTATTTTCGAGACACTAACTTAATAAAAGTTCAATAGATGTATCAACAATAGAACTAAAAAAAGAGTTAATTATAAATTATACAGTCTTTACATATTAGAACAATTAGGTGCATGTTATTTGAAACCCTACTAGTGAATATTATTTTATTTTACTGATAAATTCCAGAATACTCTCTACATAAAGAGTATAAACTGCTGATCGGGGTTTAATAGTAACAAGTAGAAATTCGATCAATAAACTAAATAAAATTATCACATGTAGTTAGTTATTGTTGTGCGTTGGCAATTTTTGAAACAAGATTCACATTTAATAATAGCGTTTGATATTATTGAATCAGGTGCAGTAATGTATTAAGCACTTTGTATCACTTTATCTACTTCAAAATAGTAGAGTATAATTTGTTAAACAAATTTTAAACGATATGATTAAATGCCAATTATTGAACTACCCTCATTACATCTACTACTTGAAAACCTTCTCTCGCAAAGTTGCTAATTGATTTGTTTAATAGATATGAACGTTAGTCAAGGTGAAAATACAACTTTGGTTAGTGAAGATAATGAGATTACTGGAGAACCTCTTCATTCCAGTTCTAAAATCATCGAGTATATAGAAGAAGCTTCGGATATTAATGAATTATCTTCAGAATTAACTTCAGCAACTGTCCCACAATCAGTTGAAGGTGAAGGTATATTGTGTTAAATAACAAAGATTTTTTTTATTTTGATTAATTATTAGTGAACAAGAAAGTAAAAAACGTGGAAAGTGCCCCTTTGGGCAAGGAAGAAAAAATAAATAAGAATGAGGATTACACATGTTCTCCATCTATCGATTCCTTGGAGGAGCAGCTTTCTATCCTGCTTATGGAGAGCGGTAACTTGCCAGTGCCACCCAGTTCATTGTGTTTGGCCAGTACTAGTAAAGGTATTGTTATAAGCGATAATGTATTGTCATATACTACTTATTTATCAACACAGGTAATAATCAAGAAGACAAATTAATGTCGGGAGTAGGTTTAGAAAGCAGTTCTAGTACAGGTTCCTCATTTGTAGACCTTGGATCTGAAAACACTTCATTAAAGGTTGGTTTTACACATTGGAAACTTTAGTTATTAATTTCTTTACCTTTAGGTTGAGTATTCTAATCCTTCAACTGTTTCGTCTGGGAGTAATACTGATATGAAACCTAAAATATTCAATCTTACTCTTATTGAAAAACATAAAGTTCCAATAGGCTCAACCCCCGATATGATTTCAAAAATCTATCAACAAAATTCGTCCGTACTTCGACATTTTAAATCTAAGAAAAAGGGATTTTTGGTTTTTAAAACGAAAGAAGAAGGTAGGATATTAATCTAATTTGCATTGTGTAAACTTAAATTTCTTTAGCTCAAAATGCTCTCGCCACTAAAGAAAATTATGTAAGAACATACTACACACCATCAGATTCAGGGGATGAATTTGTATGGGCTGTTTTAAATTTAGATATTAAAGGAGAGAATACTTCAGGTTCCCAGAGCTCGAACCCTCCTGAAGATGAAGACTATGATAAAGGTAAGACAAATCCAGATGGTTGTATTTTAAGTTGTTGTAATCCGCGAGAATATTACACTTGGTGTTATGACACACTACACTAACTATCTTAGAAATCATGTCATGAAATAATTGTGTGTGGCAATAGATTGACCAAATGGGCTTATCCTATACAACATTATTTATGCTTTCCATTGAACGGAATATTCTTTGTAAGAAGAACTTAATTTATTTCGCTCTTGCGTTGTCAAGAGTTAATTAAGTTTGTTTTTTAAGATATCCTAATTTGGCTGTGGTACATTTCATCAGTACTAATTTCTAGTAAAACAAAATATGAGTAAAATCGTATCAAGAGTTAAGTTTGTGTTTGAGAATATGATAATCTAGGTGTGGTTTGATTCATTTTATTACTACTAATTTGATCAGTTTCTTGAATTGTATGCTTCTAAATTTTATCACTACATGGTCTGAACTGTGCTCATTCTCGAATAATTCGTCGTTGGAGCGAAGATTCAAAAATAAATTAATTTTGGTGTTGAAGTCTGAGTAAAAATTAAAAAAAGGTACATGGTTATGTGAATCTGCATGGTTGACATATTGTTATTGAATTTTTTTGCATTCGTAGTTTTAGTAAGAGGTTGTAGCCAAACTGTGTTATTAGTGTTTAAATACTAGTATTTTTCTCAATCAAATAAATCTGTTTCTAGTCTCTATATATTGCAGAGTATATCGGCGTCTACGCAGAATTCTCCATATAGATGAATGATAATCTGTTGTGAAAGAGTTAAATAAAATTTTATTTTCACCCGTAACAATATTTGTGGCGGATCCAGGGTTTATACCCACATTTTGTAAAATCCTGGAACATTGAACATAATTGTGGAATCATAATTTATTTCCTGGTTTTTAATTTGACTTTAAACAAAATGGCTTTATGTCTTAAAGTCGTTCGATTGGATCAGAATAAATTGACATTTCTTATTTGTTACGAATTAAATAGTCACTAATATTCGTAACATGGTAAACGGCATTATCTCTCCTAGCTACATTAGTGTGATCCTTGGTGGTTATTAAATAGTGTGCACTATCTACCTAAAGTCGAAGTTGATAACGATCGTCACCTGATTTACGTTTATTTATGATAATCCAAGACAGCAAACTCCGTTCACTCATCCACGACTGGATATGTAAGAATGCAAAGACAGTATGGCAGTTAACATAATCGGTAGCTGAAAACGATATTTATTTATTTATTAAGTATACAAATGAACATAATAAATCCAATTAGGCATAGAACCACGGGAAAAACTCTTAAAACGGCTCACATTATAAGATAATAATAAATAATAATTGTCTGAACTTATTCTAATACTTATCTTTTGAGGACAGACCGCCCCCCACATTAATCTTATTTTAATTAACTTAGTCACCCAAACCAGGCAGGTAGTCTCTCTAAGCACATTAGTAGACAAATCAAAAGGACATGGGACTTTTTTAACTTTGAAGTAAATATATCTGAGCATATTATTTCCAGTTTAGAAATATCTTTTTTTTCTTGGCAACCGAACATTCGGGCAGTATTCTAATTTACTTCTGACTAAAGAGTTGTATAACATTACAACTGCTTTCCAGCCAGTGAAGTCACTTGTGCATCTTTTAATGAAACCGGGCATTTTACAGGACTTAGACACAATCATCTACATGCTCTAAGAAAGAATAAAAGTTGGTAAAAATAACACCTAAACCCTTTACTTTTAAAACGGATTGAAGAAGAATTCTGTTCAAATGATACTGAGCAACATAATTTTGTTTTTTTCTAGAAATTGACATGACTACACACTTATTGACATTTAAGAGTAGTTTATTTTCTATACACCAAGCAGATAAGTTACATAAACCTTATTGCAGATCATCAAAGCTCTCAATCTGCATGTACAGTTTCAAATCATTAGCATACATTAAACAGAAAGATTAAAAGATGTCTGGAAGGTCATTTGGAAAAATAACATAACATAATGGCCCAATTTTACTACCCTGGCCTATCACTGGCTGGGGTGTAATTCTTTTTGAAATATGATTTAAAAAAAGAACCTTAAAATTTCTATTTTTCAAATAGGAGGAAAATAGTGACAGTATTTATTTACTGACTCCTAATCTACACAGTTTCATTAAAAGAATATCATGATCCACTACATGAAAGCCTTAGAAAAATCAGTATATATCACATCTAATCTGCTACCATACTCCAATATTTTATTTACCTCATTTGAAAATACTAACAGATTAGTTCCGGAGCTCCTGCCTGAAAACAATGCTGGAAAGGACTTATCAGGTTTCGTGCATAACTAAGCAAAATTTTGTAAATTTCATTTTCAATGACCTTTTCAGGGCTATTTAGAATTGATACAGGTCTATAATTTTTAATTTCAACGTCTTTCAATTCGTCGAACACAAATGTTGGAATGCCATCAGGACTTCTTTTATTTTTTAAATCACTGAAAGCTGATAGAATATCATTAAGTGTTACTAAACCTAAGTTAAAAGAGTTATTGTTATTCTTATTACTAAGATCGTTCATGATCTTCTCAATATTACACTCAGCGGGAATAATACTGTGCACTGAACTAAAATAACCCGCAAAGGCATTTGCTGTATCTTTACCATTATATTTAAAATTATTAAAATACATTTCGACTAGAATTTTTGTTTTAGATCTTAACAATTTCGAATAGGTCCAGAATTTATTCACATCTTTACCAACTGACATTTCTATATCCCTAATGAATTCTGAGTACACAGCTTTAATTTTTATTTTAAGAAGTATCTCTATCTATCTCTAAAATATAATCATTAGGAAACTTTCACCATCCTACAAATATAATGTAAACTTTGTCATTGCACCCACAGGTTATTTCCCACTTTTAAAGAATCTGTCTTCTTATAAGGCTCTTTGTTTTAGAGGTTACACACTTTATTTTTCAAGTTTGGAGTTTTAAAATTAGTTAGATAATTAATTAACACTGATTTGACTTATTTTTACTACTGTGTACAGTATAAGTAATTCTTTCAGATATTAGGTATCGTTTGAGGACTATAATTGTTATCGAAACGTATAGATTCATATCAAATATAAATATAAAAATACACCATTTAAAAACCCAAAAGTAAATTATTTTAATTGTAATTATTTGTTTCAGAAGCAGAAGAATTGTAGACTGCAGTACGTACCAAGCAGGAATATGAAAGATTCTGTTTAAGTTTGTTTATTATTTCGAAAGTCTGACTTAGTTTTCCAATTTCTTTTCGTTAAAATAAAAAAAAATGTATTATAAATGTAAGTTCATAAGATTTGATGTATTGTTCTAATTTGTTTGGTACTTTAAGACTTTGGCTCAAGGTCTCTCAGTTTAATTTCTTTATTATATAAATTTGTTTTATAAAATCTATTATTTTGCTATAAATAGTTTCTTAATTAAAATAACTGTTTTTAACTTTAAATGTATTGTTCTAATGAATTCAGACTTAGGCCATGGTTTTTCATGTTTTGAAATTAGAATATAAACTTGAATTTATAAAATTTTGTATATCTTTCTAATTTATTCATGATTTTTAGACGGAGATCACGCTTTTTCAGTTTATTTTCGCTACAAAGTAAAATTGTTTGCAAATCCTATGATTTTTTCTGAATTAGTTTATTTTTTCTAAACTTAGACCATGGTTTTCAGTTTATTTTAAATTAAAATTTCATTAATATATTCATGTATTGTTCAAATTTATTCACTATTTTGAGGTTTGGGCCACGGTTTTAGAGTGTATCTTTATGATAATATAAATTTGTTCATAAAATTTATTTTGTTCTAATTAGTTTTTTTTTGAATCCTTTGGTTTTGTGTTTTGTTTTTGAATTTAAACACGACTAACTAGTGAATTTAGCGTGTCGTGTTTCTAATGCGTTATTTAAATTCGTTTATAAAATTTAATATTTTATTCCAGTTTATTTTGTTCAATATATAGATTTACGACAAATGTGAAGTATTTTTTTGGAGCGTTTTTATTTTTATGTGAGAAGTAGGGATAAGTATTGTTTTTTTTTTAAATTAGTGTCAAGATTCGAAGGGTCTACTCATTTTGAGTTTGACCATTTAAAATGATCTAAACCATTTCCAACATGAAGTTCTAGGTGTGTGTCTGTCTATCTATTAGTAGCTACAATATCTTAAATAATATTGGTTCAAAGTATTTAACAAGTAAAGCTACTTTATAGAAAGAGTTATGTAACTTTGGACAACATCTCGAAAACTATCAACTTCAGAGGGTTACAACATCTTTTTTTCAAGGGAATTCAATTGTAGACAAGTTTTCTTTATGAACAATGTTATTGTGAATAGCTGGCTTCCGAATAACGAAGCCGTGAAGGAGGGTAAGTACTCAAAATCCACGCTAATTGGAAACCAGAAAGTTTTCTTTATTAGCTTCTTGTAGTAAGCGCTAAAATCCTACCTATTAGGAGTGCGGTATTTGTTGTGAATATCACAAAAAAAAATCAATTTTAGGTCTAAAAATAATCTAGACAGTTTTTAAATATTCAATTTTAGACAAGTTCCATTAGATAATTTTTTTTAGTATAATAAATAAGTCATAAAAAGATACTTTAAAGGTCCCTTGGATACCTTTTGTCAATCCATTGAAAACTTTAAAACAAAATGTTTTCCAAATTATAACCCGATGTACAATTGGCCATAAACAAAAATAACACCTTAAAAATTCAATTAACGTGCTTAAGACTTTTGGTGATCATAAATAATGTCACAAATCCAGAAATGTATTAATTACTCTCCAAGTTAGTTACTACCTTGACTGTTAAAAACTATAATTCCATAATGTGCTACTGAAATTTAATTTAAAATATTTGACAAACGTGATGTACCTACAATTTGCCATAAATAAAACCAAAAAAAAATCTCAATTAACGTCCTTGATACATTTTTGTGATCATAAAGTAACAAAGCTTGTATAAATCAATCCTGTATTAAGATGAAATAATAATTCAAAAATAAAAACAAAAGTAAATGGACCAAATACTGAAATAATAAGAGGAACGTTTATCCGCAGACAGAATGGTGGCATATTAAAGCAAATCAAATTTCAAAATAAATAGCTAAACAAAAAAATACAATGAATAAGCCAAATTTCGATAATCACACTACAAATAACATTTAAAAAAAAGATTGTTAATACGCAGCAGATAAGTGTATCGCGAAAACAAAATATTAATTTCTAAAAAATCATCTAACACATTGAAATGAAAACTTAAAAACTATACATTATTATTACTTCGCATATAACGGAGTAAGCAAATACTCACAAAAAAAATAAACCAAGAAAATTCGAGTGTTCTTACGTGAGTACGCATCCTTAATAATCAGAAATTTTCGGCTGATGCAGTTAACGTCCTTCCAAAAAAAAGGACACTATCTGGCACCATAGTTGGAATTTGCTCTAATTAGCTGATACACAAAGTTTATAAAAAAACGAATTATAACAGATGTGATTTATCCGTTATTACATACCTTGCAGGTATCGATATCGAAGTAATAGTGCACTAACTCCAATTCGTAATTACAATTAAAATCATATTTACTTAATACGATAAACTCATTAAAGGCCGGCAACCATAACTCGATAACATCGGATAATAATATAATCTTAATAGCGTATGATGGGGCTTGATACGCCAGACGCCGTCTTCTTTTATAAGCGCCCCAAACGATACCAAAAAAAAATGTTTGATAGATTCGTATTATATCCAATATCCACAATGTACGAAATACTAACTTTCTTAGTATTCGACTAATGTGTGTCCTACTACGAGTGTATGAAATGTATTATTTTTCTACTGTGGGATTTATTTGTTGCTCGATAGATTCGATGAATGATAGTATTGAACGCGTATTGTTCTTCGGAATTAGATTCTTCCATATAACTGGGGGACATAGACTACCATCACGTTTAAGGAAAGTCATAAATAATAAATAAATAAACGTGACTAATTAAACAGAATCTTTCTACATACTTTTCACATTTTAACCTTAAAAAGACCCCACCCTGTTATATTTCATGCACCAGAGAGACTGATAGAAATAGTCATGGAATCTGCAATAACTATAAAAACAGCTAAGCAAACAGAAATTTAAATACTTTCATAAACACAACAAAGATACTACACCTGCTTCAACACAAAATTTTCTCTTAAAGATCTAGAACCAACTATAGCTGATGGTATTAGGTTAAATACTGCTTAGATCCCTAAGAAGGCAACCCCACCTAAACAAAATGTTGCATTCAACTCACCAACATAAAATTGCTAAAACTCTGCAACCCATATGCAGAAGTATAAAATGATATCTTAAGGATTCATTTGGCTGTATGCATTCGGACACACTTTACATACATACGCACGCACTCACGCTCATGCATACGCACATACTCATACACGCTCACACCCACACATTCACAGACACGCACATACATACTGACACACACGCTGATTCATATCCAACACACGTAAGCACATACATACGCATCCACCCATGCACTCACGCGTACACAACCCACGACCATGCACAAAACACGCACCACACATACATACGTACACACACGCACTCTCACATACACACAACTTAGGGCCACACACAAAACATGCACCACACACACATCCACCCCCACACGCAGGCACACACACAAATTCAGCAATGTTTGTGGGAACGCCTACACTTATGGGGACTTGAAAACTGTGTACGCTAATAATCTAAGAATGTTCTACAGTTTTAAATGGTATTACGGTTTTTTTGATACACACCAAATTTCAGTCGCTTTTGTATAAAACACGGTTGTGGGGACTGAACCCATAACTGAGTCCGTGTGAATATGTGAAAAATATTGTGGGGACTGAACCCACAACCGAATCTGTGTAAATGTATGAAGATTACTATGAGGACTGACTTTACAATTTATAAAATATTCGTCACATATAATTTAAGTCGTGAAACCAGGGGATACCGGTGAGTTGAAATACTCAACCATGTGAAGTTTAATAATCAATTAATAATTTAATATAGCTCACTATCAAAATGAAAGTTAGTAAAAAATTTAGAATGAACTTATAAAATATTCGTCACATATAATTTAAGTCGTGAAACCAGGGGATACCGGTGAGTTGAAATACTCAACCATGTGAAGTTTAATAATCAATTAATAATTTAATATAGCTCACTATCAAAATGAAAGTTAGTAAAAAATTTAGAATGAACTGTACTGGGTGGTCCATTAATAATCGAAGGCCAGTTGTATATCAGAAACTACGCATCGCTCAGTTTCGGGAAAAAATATTGATAATACTCGACAAAAAGTCACAATTTCTTTTTAACTCAAACGATTTTTATAAACTGAGCCTCGTTTGAGAGAGGTTTCTTGGGTGCTTCTAATAAAATATTAACATTGTCGGTTTAGTTTTTTTTAGTCAGTAGATGGAGTTTTGTGACAAAGCTGTACATTTTTGCAATTTTCTCGAAAATTTTAAATGGGAGGGTCTAATTATTTTTAACTCACCAAAAAGAGAGTGAAAAAATATAGATTTTGGTAAAAACCACAAGTCGAAATCTTTCTTTCGTTACAAACATATGGATAAAAATAAACGTAAAAACACATTTTACAAGTAACAGAATTAGAGAACACAGTTAACTGCCTTTAATTATTAATTATTAAACAATTGAAACAATACAAACTAAACCTAGTATGTTGATTATCCCCTAGAGGGCGTATGTTTCATTTAGAGCGGATAATAAAATGTATTATGTCGCATTCGGAATGTCCTTCCTATACTATCTGTCGCCCCGAAAAGGGCCGATGTCATAAAATAATGGTTTGCAACAGTCCTAGTACTGTCGCCGATCCTGCTCAATACAGAGCTGCAATCTCTCACGCGTAAACCAAACAGCAATCTCCATTTCTGCCATTGGAATAAGGCGAACGGCGTGCCTTATTCGCTCTACCATATTCTCCCTGGTAGTTGGTTTGGTTAAGTAAACAATATCTTTCCCCCAAATATAAATATCCAAACAAGTCAGGTCAGGTGACCTAGAAATTGAAACGTTCATTCTACTTTTGCTATACGTTTTTCTCTTAACATAAATACCTGGTTGTCCACGGAAATAAACTGCCGCTTCCTATCCATCTGTCAGAAAATGTTGTGTCCAAAAATTGACTGACATTTGCCGAAAAATGGGCTGGACATCCATCATGCCGAAAAAACATATTTTGGCATATTTCTAATGGCACGTTTTTTAAAAGAACAGGCAATTCGTTGGTCAGAAAATTGAGGTAAATTTCACCCGTAATTTTTTCATTAAATATAAACGGCCTAATGATCATTCCTGTTTTATTCAATCGGAAACATTTTATTAGAAAATTCTCCTTTCGTCTGGCATTGTAAGCATGTACTGCGGTATATGCAATGAGCGAAAGGGTTAATCTAACTGTCTGTACTTGTTTGCTATTAGGTCAATTTTATTTGTTATTGTGGATAAAGCATCAGATTGCTGTATCTTTGCACACTGGTCAAAGCTGCGGCAATTTCACTTCCAATAGGGCTTGCCGCAATGATACGGAACCTATGGCTTAACGTCATTCACCGAGAAGAGGGCGCATCATGGGGTATTATCAGCAATTAAAAGCATACCCGCCCCGGCTGGGAATCAAACTCACACCCTTCGGGTAAAGTGGAAATACTCTAACCACTAGTATTATGAAACCATTTTGACCTTGCATAAAAGAAAATACGTAGAAAGTTTACATAGTTATATAGTCACTTGCGCAACATACAACACACAAGCACTCACAAAACAATAGACACATACTGCCCCCCCTACACACGCAAACACACACATACACAAACGCTCCGCCCGCCCTCAAACACACACGTACAATCAGTCATACACATACACACACACCCACACGCGCGCACACACGCACGCGCGTACACGCACGCACGCACACACACACGCGCGCGCGCATGTGTGAATAATTATTTAATGTATTATCTACATTACTAATCAATTTTTCCACAGTAATAGAACCAGAATAGCCACTTATTGTCGTTCCGAAGGAGACCCAGTCCCCGCTAGTTGTGTTCTTCCTTTTCCACCCTCCCAAGTGTACTAACTTGTAATTGGAGCATAAAAAGTTTGTAAATATTTTTTTATTACTTTGTAAGTTGAAACAATGTGTTACTTAGCGTTGTAAATAAATAGGAAGTATAAGATATTATAAAACCAATCTGACATTTGCTTATCAGAAAATACGTAGCAAGTTTATATAGTTATATAGTCATTCTAGCAACATACAAGCACGCACAAAACGATAAACGCAGATTTGCACCCCCCCCCCCTTCACACATATACACAGACACCGCCACAAACACAGACACACACACACACACACACACACACACACACACACACACACATGTAGGTATTAAGTAATATAGAGATAATTATTTATTGTATTATCTACACTACTAATCAATTTTTCCACAGTTAATAGACCCAAAATAGCCGTTTGCTGTCGTTCCGAAAGAGACCCAGTCACCGCTAGCTGTGTTCTTTCCTTTCCACCCTCCCAAGTGTAGTAACTTGTAATGGGAGCATCAAAAGTCTGTAAATATTATTTATTAGATTGTAAGTTGAAACAATGAGTTACTTAACGTTGTAAATAAATAGGAAGTATAAGATATTATAACACCAATCTGAC
>JARFJB010001507.1:0-20000 GCA_036346205.1 Vesta saturnalis
ACCCATATTCCACCCTCAAACCCTTAGACGTAATACAAAACTTGTGTATAAGATATGCGATTGGGGCTTATCAAACGAGTCAATAAGTAGCTTACATATAGAACAGGAATGTTACCGCTAAAATTAAGAAGAATGTGGCTGCTACTAAAATATGTAGTAAAAATAGAAACCTTCCAAACCACTTTATAAGTCATACACTTTTACTAGTGAAACTGAAAAAGGTCAACAAAACAAAGTACAATTGTTACTAATCTAAAAGATATTACAGCAGCTTCAGTTAGATTATCCACCTGAAGCAAATGATGTAGAAATAAAAACCGGGTATGGCAAGAATGGGAAAACGAATGGACTGCAGAAAACAGGCTTCTAAGATTACATATACCGAAACCCAAAGAAAGAAAAAGGTATCCCCAAATGACAAGAAAGGAAAGTGTAGTACTTACCAGAATACGAATTGGCCATACGAAGTTAACACACTCACACTTATTAAACAATAAACCGCAACCCACGTGTACGTATTGTAATGAAAAGCTTACCATTCAACACGTTTTTGAATCCTGTAGAGAGCTAAAAGACACCAGAACAAGATTAGGAATTAAGAGCAAAATGCAAATAGACCTTGAAATCGATGAAGAAAAAATTACCAATGTATTACAGTATCTGAAAGAGATAGGAATTTTCCACCAAATATAGAATAAAATAAAATGAATGAAACATAAGTAGAGTACCGGAAGGCTAATAACCTTGCAGTTACAGCCAAAACAAACAAAAAAAAAAAAAAAAAATTATCAGAAAAATAAGATGCCAGAAGAATAGAAGAAGGGAGTAGTAACATTATTACATAAAAACGAGATCATGAAAAATGTAACTATACAGGCATAACTCTTTTAAATTCAACTTACAAGATTTTGTCCACACTTCTACAAGCACGATTAAAAGAATATGCTGAAAATGGAATAGGAAACTACCAATTCGGTTTCCGCAAAGGAAAAGGAATAACAGATGTCATCCATATTCTGAAACAAATTATTAAAAAAGGGTATGAATGTAATATAGGATTACATATATTATTTGTTGATTTTAAGAATGCTATTGACAGTATTAATATAAGAGTGCTTTTCAAAGTTAAGCAGAATCTAGGAAACCCAAGTAAGTTAATCAGACTAATTAATTAGATCGAACACAGATGAGCATTAGAACTAATGTTGGAAACAGTGAATACTTTCACGTTAACTTAGGTGTTAAAGAAGGTGATCAGCTACACTTTTTAATTTAACCTTAGAAAGCATAATAAGAAAAATTGGACACAGGAAATATTATAACAACAGAGGCACAAATGGTAGCATACGCACAGGTTATAATACCACGTAGCAAACACAAGCTAGATGAACTGGTAAAAAGTCTGGACCAAGAAGCAGTAAAAAGAAGACTACATATTAATGAATTCAAGACTAAATATATGATATGTCAAAAGGAACACCAGCTATGAAGGAACGTCAAGATTGGAAAATATAAATTGAAGAAGCTAAAACCTTTAAATACTTAGGTGTACAAATTAACAACAACAGTGATAAACAAGAAGATATTAAAGATAGATTACAGATAGGACACAAATTATATTACAGCTATAAGCAATTACTAAAAAATAAGCATATCAGTGAAATTACTAAACTTAAAATACATAAAACAATAATAGATCCAGCAATAACATACGCATGTGAGACATTGAATTTAATAAAAGTGACGAAAATAAACTAAGAGTGCTAGAAACAAAATTTCTACGGGTAATTTTTGGTCCAATACTGTAGGTAGCGGACCGCCAAAATCTTATTATTGTAATAAACGTTTGTCAAATCGACATTGTTACCGCGATAGAAAAGATAATTAGTGGATTTTTAATATCTTGATAATACGTCGTAATTTGTTAATGGTTTGGGAATATTTTATTCTATGTATTTTTATGTAAGAAATGTGGGAAGGAATGTAATTGATATTTGAGTAAAGGTTGAACAGAGAACGGAACATATATTAGGGTAGAGAAACAGATGATCTACCGAAACTGGCGTGACCAGTTGAAAATTTCTATACGCGCGCTCTTGATGTAAAAATGTCACTGATTATTAATTAATTACGACTGAACATAGCGCAAATCCAAACGGATCTGTGTTTGGTACGTTGAAACTCGAGACCTAAATGTAAGACTTGTTACGGGCGAATGCATATTTTTAAAATTAAGATGTCGTTCAATAATTAATATGAAACTGTTCCAGCGTAATAATTTCTTTTGTTTTTTATTACTTTTGAAAAACGGGGGTAGTTGTAAACCGTTCGGTCTATAAATATTTTGTCGTGTACCTTTTAGCAAAACTAAAACACTAATTCGTTCTTTTCTTTTTGTGTACGTTTTAATGCAAATGTTTCCAAAAATTCATCTGTAATTAATCGTCGCGGCGCCGAGTTTTAAACCGCGTATCTTAACTCGTCGTGTTGATGGTAAAGTGTTTAACTAAAAGGAATATATTCAAGTGTAAGTAGGTCTTTTCATAAGGCTGGCAGCAAATAATTTTACAAGCCTATGTAACGTACTAAAAATCAAACATTGCCTTGCAGCAAAGATATCTCATTGGCACGCGGGCTCATTAAGCGGAAATCTGCTAAAATAAGACAGTACAGGGCTCCCTCACTCTTCTATTTGGATGAATTAGCATTGCTGTTTGTTGTTTATATTTATATTTGTGTAGAGGTGGGCCTGGCAAACGGGTACAGGATACGGCTTTGTTATTAATTGTAATAGGCAATTGCCAAGTGTGTACATACTCCCAGATCCAGATGACCATTAAACACCTCGAATTTTATTTTTATTACGTTTATTGTTATGTAGATGAGTGGGTTACCTGGGAAAGGGGCGCTGTATTTTTCTAACGCACTCAAACTTATACATCGCTCACGATGTTATTATCTATTTACTGCTTACCCTTTAAGCCTTTGTTTTTAAGGAGTTTTTTTTGTCAGTTTGTTTAAATAGAATTGTTTGCCTGCGAACGGATTTCTCTTTATATGTAATTTATTGTAATTTTTCGTATGTATTTTGTGCTTTAGTAGTCACTAAACAATTGTGTACGTATAAATTCCTTGTCTGTTTTCTCTTGTCCTTGCCTCCACCTGTGCAATTTTACTGTTGTATTTTACATGTACCGTAATTTGCCTTATTATTTTATGTGTTTATTTACTTAAAGACCGGCTTGACTGGTTTTAAAGGACCACATGTTTGGTATTATGATTTTTATTTTGATTATTTATGACACAATTGGGGGTGTTACTACATGGGTTGTTTTATTGTGTTTATGAGTAACTAAACTGCTTTTTATTTATTTTTTTCTTAATGTTATAATTTTGTACGCACTTTAACCTGATTTAACGGTGTTTTGTTATATATTTAACCCTTTCATTTTCTTTGTGTTATTTGATTTATTAATGTACTTGTGCAATTACTTATTTATGAATAAAGTGGGTTTTATTGGTGGTTCTTTCCCACAATAGTATATTAATGGGCTGAACCACCATTTAGCAAAGCTCGTTAATTTTAATTTGAGTAGTTTCATTGTTATCCTACCCCACATGATGCAACACTTAACCTCGTCCAGCCTATCTCAGTCAAATATCACAACGTACCTACCATTAGACGGCCAATTTGTTTGATCAAATTTGAGGTTTGCGAGTAATTACATATGAGACTTGTAAATAAATTCTAATGTTTTACTTATTTCCAGGAAAGTCAAAGTAAGGCAAGTAATTAATTTGAGTAATAGTAACATGATTGTCAGTAAAGTCAAGATAAATCACTTAGCGATTGTTCTTGAATTTGCATTATTGCAAATAAGTTCAACTTACACTTTTCAAGATAGGGTGCCTGGGGGACGCTACAATACGTACTGAAACTGATGAATACAGAGGAAGAATGGACCTTGAATTAGTGGAAAAATTAAAGAACACAGTGAACAAAATTAAAGCAACCAGAATGGGTTGGTTAGGACATGTAGAACGACGTGGAGATTACAGTATATTGAAGAGAATTACGAATTGGAAGCCATTAGCAGGGAGATCCAAGGGCAAGCCAAAGAGCAGTTGGAAGGAGGAGGTATTAGAAGACATACATAGTATGGAAGTGACAAACTGGAAGCAAAAAGTCTTAGATAGACAAATTTGGAAACCAATGGTGAAATCAGCGAAGACCCACCAGAAACTGTAAAGGAATAATGAAGGAAGAGGAGTGATCCACCTCGGAAAATGAATCGAAAAGCTCGAAATAGCAGCATCAATATTCCGTAGGAATGGGTCAATGATGATTGATCATGGAGTGGACTTCCAGGGCATAAAGCTACAGAATTATTAAAAGCCTCCTCCAGACATTTTCGTGGTGGAAATTACCATTTCACTAGATTTTCTACAAAGATCTACAAAACATCAAAAGTGACAATATACGTACAGACCAAGAGATTGCAGTTTCTCAAGAATTAACTATGTATCAAACATTGTATTTGTTGGCTAAAACTGTATTAGGCTCAAGAACTAGGTTAAAACTTAGATGCATTACCTTATTTTTTTTAGCAGAGATGCACTCAAACACAGACAATAAAACAGTAACAGTAAAAAATATTTTATTAGTTGTAAAAGTGTTGTTGTTCTTGCCGCATGTATCTTTATCGTTCTGTTAAAATAAACTTTTACTGTTACTGTTTTATTGTCTGTGTTTGAGTGCATCTCTGCTAAAAGGTTATGGGCCCAGAATTTAATTTAAAGTGTTTGTGATTTGTGATTCAATTTTTCTCACTTGCTTAAAAAGTGATTCAAATTCCACAAATCTTGTACCAACACTAAAATTAAAGGGAAAAGAAAATTACCAAGACTGGAAGTTCCAAATTAAGAATATTTTAACTTTAGATGGGTTATGATTCGCTATACACTGATATCCAGACTCAGACACTTCAAACGAAGAACAACGAAGCAGGCAAGATGAAAAAGCTTTAGCTAAAATAAATTTAAGTGTTGACAGGTGCGTATTTCCCATAGTAATTTCGTGCAAAAATGCGAAAGATGCTTGGAAAGCACTTGAGAAGGCTTATGAGGATCAGGGTCTATACAGTCGCCTAAAAATATTACGACGACTGTGTACAATTAGACTTTTAGATTATAAG
This sequence comes from Vesta saturnalis, assembly GCA_036346205.1. Taxonomy (NCBI): domain Eukaryota; kingdom Metazoa; phylum Arthropoda; class Insecta; order Coleoptera; family Lampyridae; genus Vesta; species Vesta saturnalis. The sequence continues at coordinate 5,196 of JARFJB010001507.1, forward strand.
TCAATGGAGGACTATGTAAACGAGTGCTTAAGTCTGACACAGCAGCTCACAGCTATGAACAAGCAGTTGGATGATGAATTTTTAGCAGTAATAATGCTTTCTGGTCTTACCCAAGAATATGATCCAATGGTAATGGCCCTCGAAAATTCATCTCAAACCATTACAAGTGATCTCATAAAACAAAAATTATTACAAGATGATAAATATGTAAATGTGAAGACTCAGAATACTGCACTATTCTCAGGAACAAAGAAGCCTTGGTGCAATTACTGTAAGAAAAATACTCACTGGAAGTCAGAGTGCAGAAAACTTGCTTTAAAAGGCTCAAAGGATTCAAAAAATGTCAAAGGTAAGCCTACGCAAAAACCATCCAATTTTCAGACTAGTAATACTAATAAGAAGGCCTCGCTGGTATTAGCCTCTTTGAATGGAACTAATTCTGATCCTGGCTTATGGTACATAGACAGTGGCTGCAGTAATCATATGTCTAATAACAAGGACATCCTAGTAAATCTTACTGATGCAAATAAAGGTCAAACTATTTATACCGCCAATAACGATAAATTGAAATGTAATGGCACTGGTGATGTGACTGTCAAACTAACATACAGCGACAGTGAGGAGGTAACTATTACTGATGTTATGTATGTAGAGGACCTCTCCACAAATTTACTTTCTGTCGGAGCTATTGTTGACAAACAATTAAGTGTAGTTTTTGACCAATCAGGATGTCGTATAGTCAATCAGCAACATATTCATGTTGAGGGAGAGATTATAGCAACGGGTACTAATATAGGACGGGTCTTTGTTTTGGATTCCAGACCTGAAGTTGCCCATCTAGCGCACAATACTCAAACCGCTGATTTGTGGCATAGAAGATTAGGACACTTGAATCACTTCAGCATGGACATACTTAAAAATGGTCTTGCTACAGGGGTTCAATTTGTTTCTCAGAAGCAGCCAAGAAAATGCAAATCTTGCATTCTTGGAAAACAGTGCAGAAAATCATTTCCTCCAACTAATGGAAAGTTAGCTGCAAATCTTCTGGATCTATTGCACTCAGACCTTATGGGCCCATTCCAAATCAACTCATGGGGCGGTACAAGGTATATCTTTACTCTCATTGACGACCATTCAAGAAAAGTTTTTGCATATTTTTTGAAAACCAAAGACGAAGTTTCGCACGTTTTCTTAGAATTTAAATTAATGGTCGAAAATCAGTGCGAACGCAAAATAAAGGCACTGAGAACAGATAACGGTTCTGAGTATTGCAATAAAACTTTTTCCGATATTTTGAAAAATAGTGGAATAAAGCATCATCTAACAGTTCCATATAATCCTGAAAATAATTCTGTTTCTGAGAGGTATAATCGCATGATTTTGGAGAAGATGCGTACAATGCTTCAAGATGCCAATTGCAACCAGCGTATGTGGGCAGAAGCCGCCAATACTACGGTATATTTAATTAATAGATCGCCTTCTAAAAAAATTCCAGGACAAACTCCTGAAGAAATATGGACTGGGGAGAAGGTTGATCTATCATACCTGAGAGCATTTGGCTGTACTGCCTATGCTCATATTCCCACAGAGAAACGTAAAAAGTTAGATCCTAAAAGCAAAAAATACACCTTTGTAGGATATGAGCATTCTAAAGCCTACAGACTTTTTGATCCCGTAACTCATAATGTTGTAACAGCTCGCAGTGTAATTTTTTTGGAGCAAGCGATGTTGCAAATCTCTTCTGTCATAGATCTAGTGAATTCCAATCCTAAACATGATTCTTCAGATGTCGTGTTTCTTCCAGTTTTGCAACAAAATGAATTGGAAAATACTGAAAACTCTACTGAGGGTGAACAATCATCCTCGAGTCAAGACCAGACTGCAGATTCAGAAAGCTCCGAATCTTCGAGTGAAGAACATGAAGAAGACAACCCTGAGCGAGAGCCCGGTGAAACACGCTACCCCAAAAGAACACGTAAGCCCACTAAATCTCCTGATTTTGTGTCATTTTTTTGTACAGAAGAACCTTCTACTTTTAAAGATGCAATGGCTTCTTCCGAATGTAAAAATTGGCACTCAGCAATGAAATTAGAGTATGATTCTTTGATTAAGAACAAAACTTGGGTCCTCGTAGACAGGCCCACAAATCATAATGTTATTAAATGCAAATGGGTTTTTAAAATAAAACGTGATTCTAATAATAAGATAATAAGGTACAAAAGTAGAATGGTAGCTAAAGGCTGCAGCCAAAAGGCTGGATTAGATTATAATGAGACTTATTCGCCTGTAATTAGGTATAGCTCCTTACGATTGTTGTTTGCCCTAGGAGTAAAATTTAACCTAAACATAGACCACTTAGATGTGGAGAATGCATTTTTACACGCTATTTTAGATGAAACCATTTATATGGAACAACCGGAAGGTTTTGTCCAAGTTGGACAAGAAAATAAAGTTTGTAAATTAATCAAATCTATTTATGGTTTAAAGCAATCATCACGTACTTGGTATCAAGAAACTAAAAATGTTATAACTGTCCAAAATTTTAAACAAAGCGAACATGAGCCCTGCATATTTTATAAAATTGATGATAAAAATGTAATTATTGTGGCTCTGTATGTTGACGATTTTTTTGTTTTTTATAATAATAAGAATGAATGTAATAAACTAATAGATATATTAAACAATAATTTTACTATTAAGGATTTAGGGCCGGCCACACATATTCTTGGTATGTCTATAAGTCGTGATGAAGGTACTTTAAAATTAAGTAATAGTCAGTACATAGTAAATTTGTTAGAAAGATTTGATTTAAAAAATGCAAATTCTGTAGCAACGCCTCTTGAGACTGGTTTAAAACTTCAAAAACTTCAAGATTCAAACTCATTTGATAATTCAATTTTGTATCAAGAACTTATAGGAAGCTTAACATATTTAAGTATAACTTGCAGGCCAGATATTGCATATGCAGTCTCATACCTGAGTCAATTTAATCATTGTCATGATAAAAGTCACTGGCAGGCAGCTAAGAGAATTCTTAGATATCTTAAGGGGACTATTAACTTAGGGTTAGTATATTCAAATAAAAATTGTGACAGCCTACACTGTTATGTAGATGCTGACTGGGGTAACGATCCCACAGATCGAAAGTCCTATTCAGTATTTGTTCTTATGTTAAGTGGAGCGGCCATTGCTTGGGAAAGTAAGAAACAAAGGATAGTGGCCCTTAGTTCGAGTGAAGCAGAATATGTATCTATTAGTCAAGGGGCTAAAGAAGCCTCATATACATACAATTTACTTTATGAACTAACTAAAAATTGTCAACAGTTAAACAATATTTTACCTAATAATGGGATAAATATGTTTTGTGGCAGCCAGAGTGCTATTGCCATAGCGTGTAATTCAATTACAAATAAAGCAAGCAAGCATATTCAAATTAGATTTCATTATATTAGAGAACTCATAAATGATAAAACTATCCAGTTATCCTATGTTTCAACTAAAACTCAACTTGCCGATTTTTTAACTAAAGCTGTAACTAAAGAAAAGCATATGTTTTGCAAAAAAGGCATAGGTATGAATATACTTATTAATTAAAAATTAAGCTTTCTTCACTTCTGGGATCAAGGGAGAGTAATGGAAATATTTGTATTTTGTCTGATCCCATAAGTTTAGAAAAACAAAAAATGCAGTTGTTATTAAAATAATAATAAACGTCAGTAACAAATATTTTATTAGTTGTAAAAGTGTTGTTGTTCTTGCCGCATGTATCTTTATCGTTCTGTTAACATAAACTTTTACTGTTACTGTTTTATTGTCTGTGTTTGAGTGCATCTCTGCTAAAAATTTTACCTTTCAAATACCTGGGCATGCTACAAGTTAGGTCTATACGTTTTTAAAGATAACAGTTGTATATTTCACAATTATCAATACCTATGGTAATCCAGAATTTTTATAAAATTTTAACGTAAAAACATTTTCCGCACCCCTGCATTTGTATAGTTAAAATATATTTTTATATTTTTGAGTTTCTACCTTTCTTTTATCGTTGCTGTTCCTCCTTTCGCTGGGTTGTGTTCCGTGTCCCTAGACCCCCAGGTAGGCACATCCTACATACAAAATGTGCCCTTGGTTCTCCCTAGTTGCTCTCGGCATTTTACTGCGGAGGCCTTATTTTGTTAAATCCCTCACTGGCTTTAGATAGTGATGGGTCAAGACCAGTTTAGCGGACTATCACGTTTATTAATTGAAACAAACATTTAAAATTAACCTTGATGACGTAATCGATAAATTTTTTGAGGCTAAAGGATTAGTCAAATTAATACCATCAGTTGTTTGTTTTTTATTAACAAGCGCGCGTAACTTCAACTTACTAATCTAGCGTCAAACAGATTATGTGGCAGCTTTAGTTATTTATATAATTGAGCACTATTATCTGCCTTGTAGTTTTTAGAATCACATTAAAATAAAATCGGGTATACCAACTTTTTTGCGCTTAATACTTTTAATAATTTTAAGAATTTGATTGAAATGTTAAAAAATAGAACCAACATCGCAGTCTTTAAAAGATGTCAATGTCGTGTGTAAGCAATGAAAACATTTAGTGAAGGTTATAATTGGATCTGGAATATTTTAGAAGAAAAACTTTCAGGTTTTCATGCAAACCTGAAAGTTTGTTTAGCAACTTGAAACGTGAATACAACAATGAAAAAAATTAGAACATACGTTTATTAGTATTCTCTGCTCATTATTCTACGTACATCTTAAAGCAAACAAGCGCTTGTGCTACTAACATTATATTTGTTAAGCACGTATTGACAAATTCGCTATATGAATACCAAGTTACATGCTAATTATATTTTAGTAAAAACTATTTTTAAATAAAATATACGTCAAGGAAATAATTAAAAATGACCTTCTAAAGCAAAATATTGGAAACATTATTAAGAAATATTAGGAAAGTGATAAAAACGAAATAGTTATAAGATCCGTTCCCACACGAAAACATTTACAACGTCCTTACGAATTCAATAGACACATGTACTGTATGTATAATTAATCTGCAAAATCTTTGTACAGGCAAAGTTAACAGTTTATACTCAATAGTAATAAAAAACAATGTTAATCAAAGATGAGAATGGAAAGCTAGTTTTTGCATAATTAGGTGACATTAAGTTTTACCATGAGAATCTTAATAAGTATATATGAATCAGTTGCGTGCGAGTATTTATAATAATTTACATATCTAATGTTCATATCAATTTATTCTTCTCATCTATAATCTTATTTGATTCTCAGGGACGTGACTATTTAAATTGTCATTAAACTTTTCAATCAATAAACACAAGTTATATAATTATACGCTAACTTAATAAATTCTTAATTAAGAGATTAACAGAATCAGGTACATCAAAAATACTTTTACTTGTATTTTATATTAAAATGAAAGATTATTTACGATTATTACGAAATCTCTGACTTGATGAATCATACCTATGATTCTAAAGTTGAATGAACATAAAAACATGATTAGCCTGCCCACAATAATGTTTAAAATAGATTTTTGGGGAAATTCGTTCGCGACTAAATATAAGTTTATGACAAAAAAAAAATGAATTGTACATACCAGATAGAGCAAGATTCCCTTGGGAACGACAAGTTCAATTCGGTGTCCTATCCTAGGGTATAAACTACCTATGCATGTGCAAAATTTCGTTCAAATCTGTTCACCCGTTGCAGCGTAATAGAGTAACAAGGATAAAACATCCTTACAAACTGTAGCATTTATATATAATTAATTTTAAACAAATTTTCATTCCCAATTCTTACGCCTTAGAGAATTACTTTTCAAAAACGATGAAACTTTTTTTAACCTGAAAACTAAATGCCAATTTTCATACCATTTAATTAAATTAATTTAGAGCGGTACTCAAGCAAAGTACATGATCATCCCCTATTTTACATCCTTAGGAGATGATTTTCCAAACAGGTGTTTCTTTATTTCTAACACAATATTTTATGAATCTAAAGCTTTAAAGCTTTCACCCATTTAGGGGTTGATCTGATAAAAGTTAAACACGTATTTATTTATTCCTAACCAGAAATCAAAGCACCAGTTTGCATACTATTCAAAAATGATCGACAGAAACGCAGAAAACAGAACACAGAAACACAGAAACACAGAAACACAGACACGAAACACAGAAACACCAGAAACACAGAAACACAAAACAGAAACACGGAAACACAGAAACACGAAAACAGAAACACAGAAACACAGCAGCACAGAAACGCTGAAACACAGAAAAACAGAAATACAGAAACGCAGAAACACAGAAACACAGAAATACAGAAACACGAAACACAGAACACAGAACACAGAAACACAGAAACACAGAAACACAGAAACACAGAAACACAGAAACACAGAAACACAGACACAGAAACACAGAAACACAGAAACACAGAAACACAGCACACAGAAACACAGAAACAGAAACACAGAAACACAGAAACACAGAAACAAAGAAACAGAAGCACAGACACACAGAAACACGTAGACAGAGAAACACAGAAACACAGAAACAAACACAGAAACACAGAAACACAGAACACAGACACGAAACACAGAAACACAGAAACACAGAACACAGAAACACAGAAACACAGAAACACAGAAACAAAACACAGAACACACAGAAAACGAAACACAGAAACACAGAAACAGAACACAGAAACACAGAACACAGAAACACAGACACAGAAACACAGAAACACAGAACACAGAAACACAGATACAGAAACACAGAAACACAGAACACAGAACACAGAAACACAGAAACACAGAAACAGAAACAGAAACACAGAAACACAGAAACACAGAAACACAGAAACACAGAAACACAGAAACACAGAAACACAGAAACACAGAAACACAGAAACACAGAAACACAGAAACACAGAAACACAGAAACACAGAAACACAGAAACACAGAAACACAGAAACACAGAAACACAGAAACACAGAAACACAGAAACACAGAAACACAGAAACACAGAAACACAGAAACAGAAACACAGAAACACAGAAACACAGAAACAGAAACACAGAAACACAGAAACACAGAAACACAGGAACACAGGAACACAGAAACACAGAAACACAGAAACACAGAAACACAAGTTTTCTTTATAAAATCTTTTCGTAGGAAACTAAATCAATCATACAGGATGTGCACATTACTGCATATATTGGGAAACTATCCCCCAAACATGGTTGTAAATAGTAACAATTTTAAGAAAATTAAAACCAAAAGCCTGCCTTCTCTATTAATCTTTCATCAGTGTTTTTAAAAGATACATTAGATATCACCCGATTGCATCAATATTTTAATATAAACCAGGTTACGTAATTTTAACTTGCAACTTGTAAATGGCTTGTTTTTCTATTAATTTTCATCAGTGTTCTTAAATGATATATCAAATATAACCTGAATGCATCAATGTTTTAATGTAAATTAGGTTACGTAACTTCCGTTTGACACTTATCTTGACAGCATCACACCTGATGTAATATTATATATTATAATCACTCATGTTTAATTCACAATAAATTATCATAAAATGTTCTGCAAAATATTTTGTATAAAACATTAACTACATACATAAATGTTAATCCAGAGGTGTATTACTATTATATAAGACTTAGTACAATACATTTAATTAAAATGTTATAATTATGTGTGTATTGTCTATTAAACTTTATGATTATGTTATTTAACAAAACGTAAATACCACAAAGTGAATAATATAAGACGTGGAAATAATTTAGAATACACTGCTACGGAAATTATTCTTTTCTTTCGTACAAGAAAGCCAAACATTTGGAAGAAAAGTTTAATCATTTTTAGGGCACTAAAATTCTTTATAATAACACGCATGTCCGCCAGTCCGTCCACGCGCTCTAATAGTCTCAAAAACTACACTACATAGAAAGTACAAATAGTTAAATTTTTTCAGCCTCATGCGTGCGTGCGTTCGTACGCATGTGCGTCTGTGAGTGTGTCCGTGCCCGCGTGCGTGATTGCATGCGTGCTGCGTGCGTGAGTACGTGTCTGTGTGTATGTGCGTGAGTGTATGTATGCACATACGTACGTATGTGTGTTCCTGTGCGATCGTGCGCGTGTGCCTTGGCGTACCCGTATGTACACAAGTGTGTGTGTGTGTGTGTGTGTGTGTGTGTGTGTGTGTGTGTGTGTGTGTGTGTGTGTGTGTGTGTGTGTGTGTGTGTGTGTGTGTGTGTGTGTGTGTGTGTGTGTGTGTGTGTGCGTGTGCGCGTGTGCGCGTGTGCGCGTATGCGTGTGTGCGTGTGTGCGTGTGTGTGTGTGTCTGTGTGTGTGTTGTGTGTGTGTGTGTGTGCTTGTGTGTGTGCTTGTGTGTGCTTGTGTGTGTGTGCGTGTGCGTGGGCAACAAGATGGAGCCCCCCCTCATTATGGACTTATTGTGAGAGACTTTCTCAATGAACACTTAGATGAATGGGTCATACCCATGGATTTTTCACTCTAGGGTACACTAAACAATGAGGTTTATTCCGTTAAGATTGGTGATGTTGAAAATTTGAAGGAACGAATCCAATCAGAATTAGAAAACCTGCAGTCCCTGAATATTTGCGACAAGATTTGTAAATCAGTTTTGAAAAGATGCAATGTTTATATAGAACAGCGAGGAAACCACTTTGATCATCTTTTGTAGATAATTTTTTTGTAATAATTTTTGTAATAAATTAGTACTTTATACAAATAAAGTATTTGTATTTTCATCTTTGACAACTGACTTATGGCCCACCCCGTAAACGCATTGTCGAAGCTATTGCAATCTATGACCATACATTTGTCAGATTGTGTGAGGATGTCATCAGAAACCATCCAGAAACTGAAAACATTAAGAAATTCTGGATATGAACAGATGAAAAGTGTTGCTAATCAGAAATCAGAGAATCTTTAATGTAGCACAGATTTTCCGACCCAAACTGAAGTTAGAATTAAGAGAAAAAACGCCAGTTTGATTATGAAGCTGTGGATGAGGCCTTGACAGAGGAGAAGAAATGTAAAATAAACTTTTTTAATTACTTTCTTGGCATTGCTCTTAATTCTTTGGATGAACGATTTTCATTGAGAACCATAGCAACAACTTTCAGTTCTTATAAGGCATTGTACGAAGACAAAACGTTACAAAACTAATGTATGAATCTGCAGTCGAAAATGATTCAGTTAAATGCCGCTGATCTTCAGGAAGAGCTTCTAGATGTATCCCGAATGCTACCCTCATCTATGCAACTCATCGAAGTTTTAAATTATTTAGCTAAAAGTAACTTTACAACCTTATATCTGAATGCAGGTATAGTGCTCAGAATCCTATTAACACTTGTAGGTAGCGGACCGAGAACATTTTATTATTGTAATAAACATTTTCTCAAATCGCAATTGTTAACGCAAACGAAAATATAACTAATGGGTTTTTAAAATCTTGATAATAAGTCGTGATTCGCTAATGTTTTCCGTGATATTTTATTTTATGTGTTTTAAGTAAGAAATGGGAATTTATATAACTAATAGTTGGCTAAGGGTTGAAAAACACATGTTAGGGTAAAATCAGGTGTACGCTTAAAACTAACTTTACCGGCGACCGTAACAAATCTTTGAAAGCAGCTGTAACAATAAATTGTATCGGTACACGCCGCGCTCAAAAACGTCATTGTTTGTTCTTTGAAATTTGATATTAGATATACGTTTTTCTACAGACGAGTGCATATTTTTAAAATTAAGATTTCATTCAATAATGAATGTGAAAAATCTTCCCACGTAATAATTTCTTGTTTTTTCTTACTTTTGAAAAACAGGGGTTGATTCGGGAGTAAATATAGGTAGTTAAAGTCGGAGGTGAGAGACAGTTGCGATTAGTGTTTTCATTAAGCTGGGTCGATTTGTTTGTTTTAATTATAAGCCCTCATTGTAAACCCTTCTGTTTATAAATATATTTGATCGGTATATATTTTAATAAAATAACTAAAAACGCGAATTCATCCTTTTCTTTTTGTGTAGGTTTTAATGTAAGTTTTTCCAAAATTTAATTTATAATTAGTCACCGTGGCGTCGAGTTGTAAACGGCGTATCTTAACTAGTCGTGTTTGTGATAAAGTGTTTAACTAAATGAAATATATTCAAGTGTAAGTAGGTATTTGAATGTAATTAAAGCTCGCAGCAAACAATTCAACAATCCTATATAACGTATTAAAAATCAATCATTACCTTGCAAGAAGTATCTAATTACACACACCGGCTCCTTAAGTTGAAAGTTAAAAGAAAAGGGGTGCGCATTAGACAGTACCGTAACCCTCCTCATTGTTAGAATAACTTGACATTGTTGTCTGTAGATTATATTTATATAGAGGTGTGGACAAACGTGTAAAAAATAAATCCCGGTTATAATTATAAATAGGCAATACCGAGGGTTTACACACACACGGGTCAAGATGACCGTAAAAACTCCTCGAATACCATTTTTACTGTTTTTACTGTTTTTACTGTTTTGTATAGATAAATGTGTAAACTGAGAAAGGAGTGTTCTATTTTCTAATGCTTGTGTAGCGGTCACGTTGTTATGATTTATTTGCACTTACCCTTGTAAGACTTTATTTTAATAAGTTTATTTTCTAGTGTCTTTGATTCAGTCTGTTTAATTAGAATTATTTGCCTGCGAACTAATTTCTCTTTATATGTAATTTATTTTAATTGCACGCACGTATTTTGAGATTTATTAGTCACTATACAATTGTGTATGTGTAAATTCCTTGCATATTTTTTTTTGTTGGTTCTTGCAGTTACCTTATTATTACCTGTGCAATTTTACTGCTATTATATTTTATATGTACCGTAATCTGCCTTATTATTTTAATTGCTTATTTACTTAAATACCGGCATGATTGGTTGACTAGGACCACATGTTTGGTATTACAATGTTTATTCTAATTTATTTATGACACAGTTGTGGGTGTGCTTACACTGTTTGTTTTTTTATTGTGTTTATATGTAGGCAAACTGCTCTTTATTTTGTTGTTCCTTAATGTTATAATTTTGTACGCACTTTAACCTGTAATAGTGTTTTGTTATGTATTGAACCTTTTCATTGTTTTTTTGTTATTTGATTTATTAATGTACTTGTGAAATTACTTATTTATGAATAAATTGGGATTTCTTGGTGGTTCTTTCCCAACATAGTAGATTAACGGATTGAACCATCATTTGCGCAAAGCTCGATAATTCTAATTTGAGTAGTTTCATTATTTACCTGTCCCACATGATGCAACGCTTAACCTCATCAAGCCTAATTCAAATGACACAGCGTAGCTACCACTAGGCGGCCAATTCTTTTGATCAGATTTGAGGTTTGCGAGTAACTAAATATCAAACGTGTAAATAAACTCTAATGTTTTAATTATTGCCAGAAAAGTCGATGTAAGGCAAGCAATTAATTTGAGTAAAATCGTATTATTGTCAGTAAAGTCAAGATACATCCTTTAGCGATTGTTTTGTTCAGGAATTTGCATTCTTGCGAATAAGTTCAAACTACACTTTTTATGATGGGGTATATGGGGGACGCTACACACTGTATCTGTGGCCAGCGGGGAAAAGAGCTTTTCAAAATTTAAACGTATTAAAATTATCTTAGAAATTCATTGTGTCAGATAAAGCTTACAAATTTGGCTATAATTTCACACATTAGCTGCCTGTTTAGATTACACAGCATTAGTTGACGAATTTGCCAAACTTAAAGTTAGAAGGGTGAAACTGTTTATTGTAGGTAAAAGTTAGATTCTTGATAATATATGTGTAAAGTTGTTGAGTATGTCAGATTATTTTAAAATTATTATTTATAAAATAAATGTTCTTCATCATTTTGGAATGTGTTTTTTAATACAAATAATTTAAAGTTACTTATTTTAATATTACAAGGGACGGCATTTGGAAATCTTGCATCATACTGTAAAAATGCACCGCACGGCCCTGTTAACCTTGAATCATTTAGAAAGTTAAAATGTTTCTGAAATTTGCTTTTCTGTTACTGATTTTAATTTTTCTTTAGCAAGACCGTTGATTCATTTGGGATGCATCTAGTTAATTGTTGATTAAAATGTCGAAGTACTCCCTAATGTTTATCAACTTTACAAAAACAAATATCGACGGCGAGAAGTCTGCGTTAGAATGCTTCCAATTTAAAGTGGTCTCATACAGTGACTTAAAACAAACAACAATATATACTAAGGTCTATTAATTATTTAAGATTTTTGGTTGATATTTTGCCGAAATTGTATTATGGTGTAATAATAGAATGATTATGCACGCAGTGGAAACTTTTTAAATTACCGAGTAGTGTCAATGGTAGTGTTAAATTACGCGAAATAAACAGTAAGGACGGCATATTGTCGTAGTTAATTATGCATAATACCTTGAATAACGGCAGTGCGCTTGAACATTGTACACAAAGTACACTATCCCATACAACATACATGTTGCTTTACATAATATATTTGTAAACATAAATTAGGTTGGTAAAATTTTAATCGATTTTTCTGTTTGTATGTACCTTGCCAAGTTGCTCCGCCCTACACCTGTCTTACAAGTTACCATTAGGCCCCTTATTATAATACAAATTCAAATTTTCCGCCAAGGGTACCACGACAATACACGAAGGCCCACGAACAAGTTCCGATTACGACAAGGTGCGAAGACCCGAGAACAAGTTACGACGCCCTACAACTGTCTTACAATCTCGGTTATGTTCGGGGAGGGTTGGAGTCGGGTCGCCGAAACAGCCTTCGCCGAAAGCCTCGCATTGCAAAATTTTACCTATATGAAGCGTAAAACAAACAAGTGTAATGCATATGTATAACCATTTAATGCATTTATTTTCTGCTTAGACCTCGTACACATAATAGTCGTGAAACCGTACACCTGTCTTACAAGTTGGCATTAGGGCCCCTTATTAGAATACAAATTCAAATTCCTCGCCATAACCAAACGGAATACAGAGACAAATACAAATTTTGATTTTCCATCAAGGGGTCCACCTTATTAGAATACATATTCAAATTTACCGCCTTAACCTACAAAGACAATATAATACAAATTTAGATTTTACACCTAGGGGTCAGGACAAGGTGCCGAAGCCCTACACTTGTCTTACAATTTAGCATTAGGGCCCTTCTTATATGAACACAAATTCAAATTTCCCGCCAAGGGACATGGGTCTAAGCCTCGAGAGCAAGTTGCGAGGGCTTATACCTGTCTTATAAGCTAGCATTAGGTCCGCTTATTAGAATACAAGTTCAAATTTCTTGCAATAAGTAATCAGAATGTAAACACTTAAATACAAATTCAAATTCAAATTTCCCAAGGGACCAGGAGCTAAGACTGAAAACTAACACAAACAAAACACAAACACAAACACACACACACAACACAAACACACAAACACAACACAACAACACAACACACACAAACACAACACACACACAACACAACACACAAACACACACAAACACAAACACAAACACAAACACAAACACAACACAGGCACAAACACAACACACACAACACAACACACAAACACAAACACACACAAACACAAACACAAACACAAACACAACACAACACAAACACAAACACAAACACAAACACAAACACAAACCACAACACAAACAACACAAACACAAACACAAACACAACACAAACACAAACACAACACAAACACAACACAACACAAACACAAACAAACACAAACACAAACACAAAACACAAACACAAACACAAACACAAACACAACACAACACAAAGCACAAACACAAACAGCAAACACAAGACAAAACACAAAAAACACAAACACAAGGCACAAACACAAACACAAACACAACACCAAACAACGCAACAAACAGCAAACAGCAAACGCAACCACGCAAACGCAAACTCAAACGCTAACGCAAACGCAAGCGCAAGAGCACGAACACGAGCACGACCACAAGTTCAATTACTCGCACAGGAACAAAAACAGTCACAAGCACAGACACAGGTACAGACAGACACATAAATAGACACATAAACAGGCACAGAAACAGACACATAAACAGACACATAAACAGACACATAAATAGACACATAAACAGACACAGGTGCAAACACCGCCACAGACAGACAGACTCCCACATACAGAGACACAAAAACACAGGCGCAAACACAGACAGACACAGTCACAGACACACCTGCAAAACACGCAAACACGAAAACTTGCAACCACGCAAACACGAAAACACACATACACGGAAACACGAAAACCTGAAAACACACAAACACGAGAGCACGCAAAAATGAATACATACAAACACGCAAACGCGAAAACACGAAATCATTCAAACACGAAAACACGCAAATATGAAAACGCCCAAACACGAAAACATGCAGATTCACAAACATATAATCGCGACAACACGCAAACACAAAAATCTCCAAACACGAAAACACACAAATACAAAAACACGCAAACACGGAACCACGCAAACACACACAAATACGAAAATAAGAAAACACGCAAACGTGAAAACAGACAGACCCGCACAAACGAAAACATGTAAAAAAGCAAACCCGAAAACACACAAAAAAGCACACGCGAATACACGCACAACGAGCACGAGCAATGACCTAAACCAACATTTTATTTTTGTACGTGTATTGACATAACCTAAAATTTCTGTGTATT
>JARFJB010001508.1:0-20786 GCA_036346205.1 Vesta saturnalis
GCTCATTTTAGACTTTCAACAATAAAATCTAAAATAAAAACTTACATATAAAATGTTGTCTAAAATAATGTAAATATTCATTGCAACGCCCAGTGTCCTATTTATAAGACACCAAGATTTACAGTACCACAGATAAAAATTGAGTAATAACTGAATCAAGTTTATATTTTTTATAAGAAACATGATCCTCTAGGATAACAAAAACAGAAAAATTACATACTTACAAGATATAGTTTTCACGAATTCACTAAATCAGTTTTCCGCTGCAAGAGTGAAAATAATGCGCGATAATGTTACTGCCTCAGGCGACACATAACAACCAATCCTTGAAAACTGATGCCGGCTCGTTACACTTTTTTGTGTCCATTTTTAGCTCAGCAATCCCTGAGGTACCCAGAAAGGGTCGAAAAAATTCGAAAACTCACTGTCCTATAAATAGGACGCTGGGCGCTAAATGTACTATTTCGAATATTGAGATATAGTGAATCCTAGAATATGATTTTTCAAAGATGGTCAATCCTCGAATATGCTTTTTCAGGCATGGTCATGCCACGAATATGTTTTTTGAGGATTGGCCATCTTTTATTTCCTATGAATATTCACCCAGAAGAACACGTAGTGTACTTTGATTAATAATGTATTATCTCGAATTTATGGTCAATTCTCGAATATGCATTTTGAGACATAGCCAATCCTCGAATATGTTTTTTGGGGATTGACCATCTTTTATTTCCTATGAATATTCATCCAGAAGAAGACGTAGTGTAGTTTGATTAATAATGTATTATTTCGAATTTTGAAACATGGTCAACCCTCGAATATGCATTTTGAGACATGGCCAATCCTCGAATATGCTTTTTGGGGATTGACCATCTTTTATGTCCTATGTATAGTCATCCAGAAGAATAAAAATTGCATTTTGTTTAACAATGTACCATTTCGAATATTGAGATATGGTCAATCCTCGAATATGCTTTTTCAGAGATGGTCAATCCTCGAATATGCTTTTTCAGACATGGTCAATCCTCGAATATGCTTTTTGAGACACGATCAATCCTTGCATATGCTTTTTTATGAATAATCATCTAGAACAACAAGTAATGCATTTTGATCAATAATGTATTATTTCGAATTTTGAGACATGGTCAATCCTATTATTTCGAATTTTGGGACGCGATTTTTTTTGCTATGGCGGAGGTTCTATTGTAATGTTTTGTCATTTAATTTCTTTGAATATTCCCACTTTTTGTCTGCAGCTCGTTGCAGTCTTTTAATTCTATCGCAGTCAAAGCCCCACCAAGGAATATTCATATTCGAAGATTGACCATGCCTTATAATGAATATAAAAGTATATTTTAGTTCTTGTTCAATCATGCTCAAACGATGGTCAATCAGATAGAGTAATCAAAATTGGCTATTTTCAATTACGGGGGCAAGTGTGAACACAGCCTTCCCCCATCTTATTTTTGCAATAACTGTTTAACAGAGGGTGGTCAATGAAAGTTGTTGGTGGTTATTTGTGGTCAATAAATGGTCAATCGAATGCCATTAACACTAGAACGCCCAGAGGGGTCAAAATAACCCTTTTTCATTTTTAAGTCCTATCAACACTTCACAGAACGGTTCAAGGAAGATTTCCTGTTATGACTTTTATTCATTTTGAAGATACTTTCATTATTTGAAATATCTGCACGTTTACCACAATCCATTGTGAATTATATAAGGTTTTACCTTAAACGCCCAGAGTGGTTAAATTGACCCCTTTAAGTGTAATATTGCTATTTTATTTTATATACATTTTATATTGAAGATATTTTAGTTTGTGATGCAACAATGAAGTTTTATTTAGATTATTGACATCATAATCAACAACAACGAGCATAGTAAGAGTTATTTTGTCATTCACTTCCAAAACTTAGTTTTATACATGCGATTGTGAGTTGAAGGTGGAAATGTATCGGAAACGTTATCTACGTGAAGATGAGCTGCTTTCAGAGCTACGGAAAGTTCTAGATGATAATTCTAATAGAGGTGAACTTCTTACTGATAACTCGGATGATAAGTTTTTACCGCAAACAACTAGATAAATAGTAGATGAAACATCGAATAGTAGTGATACGAATTCCTCAGATGTTGAAAATGAAAATTCACAATCTAGTGAGTATTATTATTATTATTAGCATATTACTGCCAACTTATTATAATAATAATTATCATAATTATAATTTATTGTATTAATTTTTATTATGATCTTACAATTAAAAATGTATAATTTCTTATAAATGGTGTAGTAGTGTATCGATATATAATGACCTTATCATAAATACTTTTCTATTACTTTGGCGTTATTTATTTATGTAATATAAAAACTCCTGTTTATAGATCAAGGAGATTCATGTAATAGACGAGAAGAACCTGTTCCTGCGTCTTCATCCACAGGTGTGGTACACCAAGAAGTTGCTCCTAATGGCACAATGCCTAATTCACAACAAGGAGGACGCCTTCCTATTCATAACATTTAACATTTAAGTGACGAAAGTGTATCAAGTGCATGGCATTTGTTCGTGAACCACTGTATCCTCACACATATACAGAAATGCACAATAACCGAGACTCACAGAGTATTAGGAAATAGCAACTGGTCGATGTCCACTGAAGAATTAGAAGCATTTATTGCAATAATTTATGCTCGTGGTGTTAGTGGTTGCAGAACTACAGACCTCCACAGCTTATGATCAGGCTCCTGGGGCCTACCTTTCTGTAGAAACCATGAGCAGAAATAGATTCTGTGAAATTATGAGATTCCTGAGGTTCGACGAGAAATCTACCCGCTCTGTACGTTTGCAGACGGACAAATTTGCATTAGTGTCTGCTGTTTGGAACAAGTGAAAACTGCACTACATGTTACAAACCCGGACCTAACATAACGATTGATGAGCAACTTTTCCCAGGTAAAACTAGGTGCCCGTTCACACAATTCATGGCTTTAAAACCTGACAAGTATGGTCAAAAGTACTGGTTAGCACTAGATGTTGATATCAAGTACCTTCTAAATGGTTTCCCTTATTTTGGAAAGGATACTGCAAGGTGCCAAGATGAAAGAGTTTCTGATTATGTAGTGATGCGTCTTATGCAACCATTTCTTTCTAAAGGCAGAAATGTCACTACAGATAATTATTTCACTTCCCTCAAACTTGCTGAGAAATTGAAAGGGAAATCAACCTCCATCGTAGGAACTGTGAACAGAGCGAGAAGGGCAATACCATCTGCAGTGAAGACTTTGAAGGCCCCTCGCTATTCAACAAAAATCTTGAAACATGATGATATTTCCCTAACGGTTTATCAAGGGAAAAAAGCAAAAAATGTCCTGGTAATGAGTTCTCTCCATCCTACTGTAGATACAAATGAGAAAAAAACTTCCTCTAGAAGATGGCCTGTACACTCGTACTACAATATCCTTGACCTTGCTGGAATAATTGCATATGTATTAGACAGGTCCATTACTGGGAAAAAAATTAAAAGACGTCAGTATCTTCAGCAACTTGCAGAGGAACTACGCTCCGAGTACTTGAAGAGTCGCCCACTTCGTAGGACAACAAGAGATAATGAAGACAATGGTGATGAAAGTGAAGAGGAAATGGCACCAAAACGGACAAAATGTCAAATTCTTAAATTCTGCAACTGTAATAAAACTACCTCTAAATGCACTGTTTGTAAGAAAATGGTTTGTGGAAAATGCACAATGAAAATCAAATACAAATGTGTGAATTGTGTAGAAGGATGAACTATTCAGAACTGTGATTTTGTTATTTGTACCTTCTTCAGTGTAAATTTACGTTCAAGTAAACTTAATTAACATGAGAAAAAACATTAAAATATACCTAATAAATAAATATAATTTTTTAAAAAATAATCAAGAATATAACATTTATACACAAGGGGTCAAATTGACCCCTTTGGGCGTTAGATGGGTTAGGAAAAGGCTGGGCGTCCTAGTGTTAATTAATTACGAAATATGCAACAAGGGCCAGCTTCACACAGCTCCATTGTCCTCAAACAAGGACGGCCCTTATTTAACACGCAACATTTCTGTTTATGGCTTTTGACACTTTTACAATGCTTCTAAATACTTTCCTTGCAGGTGTTTTGAAAATTATGTCGAAACTTCAAAAAATAATAAATTGGGACTTGTCACTTTCATCAAGATGGCTTTGAATTCTAAAAGCCTTATATCTCAAAAACAAAGTAGGTTACCATAATTAATGACAAAGCTGTTTCTTTAACCAAAATGTTATACAGTAATGAGAAAGTCATATCGCTCCATTTTGGCTAATAATCGAGATACCCTGAAAAACAATAAAAAATGGGACACTCTGTAATTCAATAAAAATGAGAAAACATTTCAAACTTTGCTAATTTTTATCTCTAAAGCAGTAAAAAAAATAATTTTGGGTAAGCATGGACTATTTTCTTTGCAAATTGTCTGGTTTTATATTTGTTACCCTCATTTTTGGCAGACTTCAACAAAAACTTATGACTAGAGCTACATAAATAATTTAATCAAAAACAAAAAGCAGCGTTTATACTTTCTTTTAACTCTAATTTGGCAAAATTGCAACAAAACCTGTTACTTTACCACAGTAACTAAAGTCGTGAATCCACATTTTCACTTTCATTCCAAACCTTTATGATACATTTTTCATAACGTACAACAGCAGGCGTGGTTTATCTTGTCGATTAAAACAAACAACGCAAAAATACTTATGTAAATAAGTGCAAACATTACAACAGTTCACTTATAACACATTTTATAATATTATCGCCTTCTCATTGATATAACATCTTGAAACCACATCTACTCAAAAATAAAAGTGTTAACAGTAGATAAACATGCGGAAATATTAATCATCTCGGTAGGTCATGACATTCCAAGGTGTATGTATATAAATTTTATAGGGAAGCCAATAAATTAGGTTACGTCGTTACCTTACATACCAAATCAAAATTTATTACTGTTTAAGATGTGTACAATATTATTAAAAACAGTGTCCAAATTGAAATTGTAAATGAATGATAAGTTGTAATCAAGTGACCTAAAGAAGGATAACGAGATGTAAACAAAAAAAGTGACAGTCGACACTCCCGTTGTTAATTTCAGAATAATAGTGAATTCAGGAAGTTAAAAAAACGTATTATCCATTAAATTCCTATTGGATTAGGAGCGAGTTCGAGGTGGAATAAACATTTAAATAGACGCAGCCAAATCAGGCACTGCAGCACGAGTTAAAAGATCGGAGGTGGCTGGGCCTGCAATAAAGGCGCACAACAATTGGTTTAACGTTTGAAATTTAAATGTTTGTGCGCCTACTCGCTTATTATACGTAAACCGGCAATAAATAGTATTTTTTATACGAAAATTTTCACAATATTTGTGAAATCAATAGTCATGGCGCCTAGAAAATCAATCCTGCACACGAAATGCGCGAACGATCTAAAAAAGTTACATAAATAAAAGCACATCACTGACCTTGTATCATGCGTTGCGTGGTCGATAGTTTCTGGTTATTCGAAGACATTTTTTGAAATTATTCTGTACACTTTAAACTATAAACATCGGATTTTTGTCGCACAATTATACACTCACCGCTCACAAGCTAAATTCTACTCAAGATGGAGCATAACAGCGACCCAGCCAAAGCTCAAAAGTGCGCACGCCACCGCGTCAAATCGTTGCAGAAATTTTGTTTACTTCCACTGTCTCCATCTATTATTTTTATATACAACCTTACTAATAATCTTCTTGCATTTCCTTATCTACATAAAATTCCAATAGATACCGCTTTTTGATATGAAGAATTTTTATTAGTTAATCGCATTTTAAATGGCAAACAAAAAAGAACGACATTGTAGTAAGAAAAAAAAATCTAACGAATAACAGAAGACCATTGTTATAAATATAAATCTTTACTATTCGGCACATTACTATGAAAGGTGCATCTTTTTTATTGCAACCAACCAATAACAATGGTATATTAATACCATTACTACCTGAAAATGGGTGGAATTTCTAGGTGGGGTTAGGGTTAACACTCCTTTTTCTACAGAAGTATTAAAGGTCTACACTGCCTTAATAATTTAACTCCAACAGCACACACTCTTTTTGCTAACTATTAATATAAATTATAGCATAATTTTATTCGATCTTAACAACGCTAAAGGGTCCTACAGACGCTCCGTCTTACCTTAATACTTGCCTGCACAGTTCGAAGACTCAAGGTAAAACCGTACGTGTGGATAACAAGTCTTAACACTTTTTGTACGTGTACAGTGCAGTGGCTTGGCTCGAAGCAATTCAAAATCTGCTTGAAATTTTGAGCTCGAGCCTGCCGGTTTCCGCGCAAGTTCGCACGTGTGGACGAACAACAGTCTTCAGTTCGAGCCGAGACAGTGGGAAGTTACAAGTTTGTTTACGTTTTTGCGTTAATAATGACGGATTTGAGGGGATATTCTAGAGATTTTATAACAGAATTCATATCACTATATAGAGAAAATCCGTGTTTATGGAAAATAAAGTCTGCAGAATACAGTAACCCGAGTAACCCGAGTAACCGCAATAAGAAACAAGCAGCATACGACGTATTATGTGATAAGTTAAAAAGAAAAGGACCCAATGACAACACAGGATGTAGTTATTAAAAAAATAAATTCTTTTAGGAGCTGTTTTAGGAAAGAAATTAAAAAAGTAAAGGCATCAGAAAAGTCAGGTATGCTAATTGTATACTTTTGTATATTCTTATTATATAAATCTTATTATAGGAGCCGGGGAAGATGACATCTACAAGCCTTCTTTATGGTACTTTGACCACTTATTGTTTCTGTTAGATCAGGAGACATCGAGAGAGAGTGCAGACGAGGTAAATTAAAAAAAATAATTGTAATGAAACATTTTATTAATTTAGATCCTAATTTCCATTTACAAAATTATTTTGCCATTCGACACTTCCGTCACCGTTAAAATATTCCAGATATCTCTGTCGTACATTTTTTGCTGCCTCTCCATAATTTCTATTAAACAGTGGCGAAACTACAAAATTTTTCTGGGGGGGGGGGCAGGCCCCACGGGCTCTTTTTGGGGAGGGGTGCGTATAAAAATTTTGTTGGGGCGTACACACCACTTTTTTATAGATGCATGCGTATGAAAACTACGTCAATCTTGTTTTCACTCTCAATTTTAAACAGTTCGGGTTTTCATCATCATGGTTTGTCATATACGTACTTTAAGTAAAAGACTTTCTTGTTTTCACATTTTAATTAGGAAATATAACATATAAGTATGAATAAAAAAAACTTCAAACTAATTTTAGTTTTCTATCTGTTTTTATAAAAACAGAGAGAACTTGTTCAGCCGACAATTTCTGCTTAACTAAACCATTTTCAATACAGAGAAGTGATAAATTTGAAAATCTATCTTGTACGATTGTGGTTCTCAGCCATGTTTTTATGCGCCTCATAGCGGAGAAACTTCTTTCGCAACCAGCTGAACTGATTGGAAGGCCTACAGCAATTTGTAATAATTTGTAAAGATTTGGAGTCAGATCCCCCTTCACTTGAACTTTTAGATTTTCCAACGTGATTTCAAGATTTTTATTTTTGAATAAATTTCGTATCACTAAAACTTCAGCTTGAAGTGTTGAGATTTCGATATTGAAGGCCCTCTGATAATTGGCGACGAACTCAAATGCTTGATCCAAATCTAGCTTCATAAAGGAATCAATCGATCTTGCAAGGGGAAGATTTTCAAATCGTTTTTCATATTGCCAATCACGTTGTCCATGACTTGGTAGTAAATGTTGACTTTCCAGTATTCGGAGCTGTAGTTCCTGCAGGTATGTCGATCAGAGATGATTTACCCAG
This sequence comes from Vesta saturnalis, assembly GCA_036346205.1. Taxonomy (NCBI): domain Eukaryota; kingdom Metazoa; phylum Arthropoda; class Insecta; order Coleoptera; family Lampyridae; genus Vesta; species Vesta saturnalis. Next base: position 7,915 of record JARFJB010001508.1, read on the forward strand.
GGTTGAGTCAGATAGATATTCATTAAGCCTTTGTGGTTGCTTCCTTTTTTTTGAAATCCTTAAAGGCTCCAAACAAATGTCTTGTTCTCCTGAGAATTTTTCTATTTCACTCCACAGGTCCTCAAATTTGTTCCTCTTCTCTTCAAAGCTACTTATAGTGCTATCTATGATATTACTAGCCTGACCTAGTGTGGCATCTTTTCCTGAAAATATTTACTCAGTACATTTGCGACCATTAACACTGAATGGAAGACGAACAAACAAACGATAAATTGTGGCTTTATCATTGATGCCTGTATTCCAAGTGCTTCTACAGAATTTTGTCTTGCCCTTGTTCAATTTCCTCATCCAGAGCATTTCAATTGCTTGGAAATTTTTCAAAAGGATTTGTAATTTTCATATCGACAACTCCACCTGGTACTGCTAAGACTTCCCATTTCGCCCCCGACTTTATACCCAGAGCATCACGGGCGTTTATGAGATGAGAGTGATGACCGGGTTGGAAAAAGTGGACGTATATTGCCTCCAGAGTGTTGAAAAATGCAGCTGCAGTAGACACCTTAGCACAACTGTCGACAATTACCAAGTTCATCCTGTGTGCCAAGCAATGAAAGTAAATGGCTTGTGGATGATCCTCCCTTATTTTGGCTTGCAGTCCTTGGTGTTTCCCACACATAACACTGGCTCCATCATAAGATTGGCCAATTAATATGGCGTTATTCAAGAAACTGCATCTGCTTAGATACTTTTTAAGTATTTTTAAACTCTCGGCATCTCTAGAAGAAGAACAATCTACGAAACCAAGAAAACGTTCCTCAACTTCCAAGCCTACGGTATATCTGATTGCCACGGACAATTGTTCTTGTTTGTAGCTTCATCAACCATTATCGAAAAAACCACATTGCCGCACTTCTTTTACAATCTGTTCAATAACAAGTTGAGATGCGATGCTTATTATTTCATTTTGTATTTTGGAACTGCAATAACTGTCTGTCTAGATGCATCGAAAAATTCGTGTCATGTTTGCCATAAGTTCACCCAACTCCAGAAAATTTCCTCGGTTAGTAGATGTTGCGTCTTCTCGGTGTCCTCAGGTGGCAGCCCTTGACATGTCAAGTATAAAATCATGTCGATTAATTTTATCATATAATCTTGGTTCTGTATTATCATTTCTTCATGTTGTATGGTTAGCTTCTTATGAACATCTCCGGCCTTCAAGGAATCCTTGTAGCCTACAAACCTTTGCATACAGTCACTGTGAGCTAAAGAGGTGTCATGTTTTTCAGCGACTCACTTAGTTTCCTCCAATTACTGAACCCATTAATCGAAAACTTTTCATTTTGATCTCGAATATTTGCAGAATGCCGAAAATGTCTGCAGACAAAGCAAAACGCTTTATCTAACTTCACACTATATTTAAGCCATTGATAAGTATCAAAGAATTGAGACGAAAACGATCTCCGTCTATCTCCAAATAAACTTTTGGAAAACCAACCCTTGGGCCCCTTGGCTGCGAAGGACTACTATCGAGAGTTCCCAGATCTTGATCTTCTGGATCATTTCGTCCTCTTTGATTTGTTTCTGCAGATGTAAAAACATCGGATGTTTTGCTACCTTGCCCTTCTTCAGCGGCTTTATTTACATCTTCTCGTATGCCTCCACCAACATTTTCTATATTTGAAGTTGAAGATTGTGTTAAATCACAAGCTATCTCAATATTTGTTGTTGAGTCACATACTGGAGTAGACGTTTGCCTTGTCTCAGTCTCATCTTTGTCGGGTTGATTTGTGGCAGATTAGAAAAACGATCGTATGTCTTTGAATTTCTTCATGTTCAAACCGCCCACAATCTGCAACGCAAATAAAACAAATTTATAAACACCGAAGCTAACTGCTCGGACACTGATGGGGAAACAAGTAAAGGCGTGAAAGAAAGTACAAATCAAAATCCTTTGCAGTTTTAACTTTAAACTATTATTATTATTATTAGCTGAAACTTGTGATGCAATCTTTCCTTTTTTCACCCATCAAAATTTTAACATCTTATAATACTCTAAAACAAACATACAAATAAGTAAAATTACCTTGGTCTTTAGTTGTTTGTGGCAGTTGGCCTTTCAGTGGCTAGTTGTTTGCTTTGATGTTTTATTTCACACAGCACTGTGCTGTCAGCACAGAAGACTCAGAACATGGAACACCGAACACAGGTTATATTGGCACTTGGCTCATAATAATAATAATAATATTACATAAAACATTAAACATAACTATAACAAGTACTAACCCCATGAATTCATCGTGCCTTGCAGCGTTGCTTATATAGGTACCGATGACGCAAGCAACCCTTCTCGAATCTTCTAGAAGTTCGATGACTAATAATTTATGTAAGCTGCTGTCTGCGTCTGCCGAGGCATCGTAATTATGATTCATACATCTAGATTGTTCGGAATAATGAGTCACCATTTTCGGTATGTTACACTATTTTTAAGTTTCAAGTCTCGCTTCCTTTATAAAAGTTATCTTTTAGAATGTTAATGTAAACTGTACGTAAACTAATCTAATCTACTAATCTTTGCGGCGTCTTTATGCTTGCTGGGTTTACTACATCGTGAAAGAGGAACTATACATGCTATTGTTTATGCATCAACACTCAACGCATATCAGTATCATGAACCAAAACTATTTCAAGAGCAGCACAGTCACAGTCAGCAGTCTACCGCCGCCGCGCCGCTTAGCTAAACAAATAATATTTCACCGATACAACTTATGCTCGAATTACGAATATTCTAATGTCCTTACATAATAAATAATAATTAATAATTGTACTTATCACTATGTCACTATTACTACTCGTTTGTTTATCGCAATGGTTTAAGATTTAACGAATTAAGTTGTTAGATGGAATTTAAGATAAGAATGAAAAATGGGGAAGTGCTCCGTTTTTCTGGGGTGTGTCACGGCTTGCCTGGGGTGTGCCTGGCACACCTTGCAACCCCCCCTAGTTTCGCCACTGCTATTAAAGCCTCTTTCTAACCCCAAAAGTTGTGTTTCACTCCTGAGTCCAGGCGTTATTTCACCATTTGTTTTGTCCTCTTCATCTAGCCATGTTGCGTAAGAAATTGTGTAATACACAGCAAGCCATTACAACCTGTTCTACGTGTCTGATGTCTAAATTAATAGGTGTGTGAAAAATTCTGAATCGGACAACCATTATTCCGAAAGCGTTTTCAATAATTCTACGTGTCCTAGACAATCTATAATTGAAAATTTTTCTTTCAAAATTTAATTCGCTTTGACTAAACGGTTTTAAAAATTCTGTACGAAGCGCAAACGCTTCGTCCCCTACAAATACGTATGGAAGTTCTTTATTATTAGTTACTGTATGGATATTAAGTACACTATTCACAAGTTTTCCGAAAAACCTAGTATTTTCAATAACTCCTCCATCTGAAACACGCCCATTTGTTCCAATATCGTACAAAAGAAATTCATAATTCGCATTTGCTATAACCATTAAAACTATACTAAAACTCTTTTTATAATTGAAAAAATATGATCCACTTCCTGCTGGTGGGGTGATTTGAACGTGTTTCCCATCCACAGCACCCAAACAATTTGGAAATTGCCATCTGCGGCCAAACTCATCACCAATATTTTTCCATTCCGTCTCCGTATTGGGAAACTAAAAGTAAATACATATTATAATTAGATACTGCTCCCTATGAAGCAAACACAAAACTGAAAACAATATTTATTTTTCCATAACGTAACATACTTAATAATATTATGATATTAATCATTCATGTTACGATTATCTAATTCGTACGTCCCTCGGTAATGATATATGGCTAAAAAATATTTTTGTTATCTTTTACAGGACAATGATTTTAATACGCCACTATTAAGTCCTGAAACTCCTTCATCCAAAAGGAAGGGAAGAAATTTTAGGTTTAGTAGCGAATAAATTAAAAGCATCAAATGTTCAACAATATGAAGCATACGGCAAACATATTGCAGAAGAATTAAGAACATTGACTTCAGAACAAGCCGTATTTTGCCAAAAAATAATTAATGACGCGATTTTTGAAGCAAAGTTAGGAGGTCTCAGTAGAAGTTCCAAGATAGTGAGTGAACAAAATAACTTTCAACCTGGGGCGCCAACGTCGTCTGCAGTCACACACTTGAAAACTACTTTTGCAAACAACCAGCAAATATACACACCTCAAATATACACAACGACCGATATGGCTTTTCGACAGTCGACAAGTCAAGAGCCAAGGTACGATGCTCCACACAATCAAGAATCCAGGTACGATGCTACCCAAAGCCAAGAGCCAAGATACGATGCTGCTCGGTATTTCCATACCTTCGATGAAAACGTGTAAAAGGGTAAAAATTTTAGAGTCACTAGTTTCATATTTTCTACAAGTATTGCATCTCTTTTTTTACTGTAAAAGGTAACAAATATATAATAACATGTTGTAGTCGTCTGTTTTGTTTTTCTACAAGAACTGGTTGTATTTTTTGCTTATTTGTGAGATATTGTATGTACTTTCAGTTTCGGTTACAATAATCATAAATGAACTGGTGTTAATTGAATACCTACACAGCGTACCTTTAAATAAGGATTCCGCAACACTTTATATATAGCATAGCACGTGTCTGGGATGATTTTCGATAAAGCCTGTGCAGATATTGCAGTTCTAAATTTTAGATCAGCATAACTATTTCCTGTGCTCAGGAAACGAAGGGTGGCACTAAGTCGAGTTATAGCGGCCCTCATTACAGTGTCGTTACGTTTAATAAGAGGCGTAACCATATGTAAAAGCTTAAAATAGGTAGCCTCATCCATCCGAAGGTAATTATTCCAGTCCTCCGGTTCCAACCTTATTTCATTTAACAAATTTATGTGCGAGAGTTTAGCCCTTTTTAAAAGCCACGGTTTTGCCCATTTTGACCTACGTTTACTTTTGTTTCTTAAAGGTAACGCTAAAGCAACACATATCAAAAGATCGTCACTGAGGTCTGACATGATCACACTACCATCCTCACTACTCACAACTGAGAAAAATTTGAACTGAACACTCTACGTGTGGATACCACCTAATCCTTTAAGACTTGCCTTACAACTAGAACTGCGCAAGCAATATGAAGGTAAGACGGAGCGTCTTAGGACCCTTAATAACCAATGCAAAACTTCCAATACACAGGGTCGATACTCTAAGTGGAATAAATTCTGTAACTCAAAGGGGTGAAGTCCGAGAGAAAAATCATGATATACATTCTTTATAATGGTTTCCAGCCCTCAATCTGGGGTTACAGTTTCTCCATATATCTACCCCAGGCTGAAGCCACTTTTTCTTCAAATGTAAAAGTAGGTCAAGTGATACACCGTGTGAAAGCTTGTATTAGAAGGAATACAATGCAGTATTCATTTTCTCGGGCATTTGAAATTTGAAAATGATTGAAATGTCGGTAGATAAAAATGTACCGTAGTGATAACGTGCATTTATTATCGCAACAAGCCTGAAAAATCTGTACCTTCTGTGTTTCTTATGCCCGGTATACACGACAACGATTTATCGTAGCGATCCGGCTGCGCAGTCCGTTTGTGCAGTTTTATCGAACGTGTATACGGAAATTGGCGCAGATTTTATTGATTGGTGCAAACGATCGAGGAGGTACAAAATCTATTCGATAAATCGTAGTGTGTGAACGGAAGTCGGTCCAATCGTTCAGTTCGTTCACAAGTCTTGCTGTAGGCGGACGTGTCCGTGCATGTTAAAACATATCGCAAGAAGATAGTAGCGGAACCCGTGAGTTATTGGAAAAGTTTATCCAGTGCTATAAAAATGAAGTTTGCTTGTGGAATAAGAAAAGTAAAGATTATCACGACCGCAATAAGAAAAATGCCGCCTAATTTATAAGTACAAACCTATTGATCCTAATGCCAATAGGGAGACGGTAGTGAAAAAAATAAATAACCTATGAACTTCCTACAAGAAGGAACTCAACAAAGCCAAAAAGTCCTTAAAATCCGGAGCCGGAACTGATGCAGTCTGTGTTCCTCGTTTGTGGTATTTCGACTTGATGAATTTTTTATATGATGAAGAAATACCAAGGCGGTCTATATCAAATGTTATGGAGGATGAAAATGAGGTAAGACTTTATTAATTTGTAGGTTATCTGGTATTTATAGGTTATCTTATTACTTATTAATAGAATAACAATAATAAATAATAATACATTCATTTCTTATTTGTTTTGCTGTTATCTCAGAGTTTCCTTGACGAGAACGTTGTAATGGTTCAAGCGTTGATCTTCTTGTTGTAAGTCCTGACGATGTTGTACCCTCTTCAAAGTTTTCTCTATCAAAAAAATCTGACGAAGCATATGAAGAAAACGATGTTGTCATCAAATAATTATGCAAAACACAAGTTGCTCTAACAACTGCTTCTATGTTTTCAGTTGACATATTAATTTGTGTTCTGTAAATTCTAAACCTTGCTGCTAGTATGCCAAATGCGTTTTCAAGTGTGCGGCGTGCTCGTGATGTTCGGTAATTACAAATCTTCTTCGCTCTACTATCCAAGTCATTTTGTCGAAATGGTTTCATCATATCTTTTCTGAGATGAAACGCGTCGTCAGTTACAAAAACATACGGCAGCGTTCGTGAACTATTACTCAATGTGTCTTCTTTAGGAATATTTAAAGAATTATTTTCCAATATTTTCCAATCGTATTCAAAAACACTCCTCCATCTGATACTCTGCCATTTGTACCAAAATCAAACAGCAAGAATTTGTATTTTGCATCAACAATTGCCATGAGGACCATACTATGTCTACTTTTGCAGTTGAAATAATATGAACCACTGTTAGGTGGAGGCACGATTTCAACGTGCTTACCATCAATGGCACCTAAACAGTGAGGAAAGTTCCATCGATCGTGGAATTCCCTTGCTATTGTTTTCCATTCATCTTCTGCTTGTGGTAACTGAAACAAAAATAGGAGATTCATTATTAATAATAATAATAATTTATTTCAAAAACTTAACTACTACAACTATTACTACACTACAACTGTTATTATATTACATACTATAACTATTTTTGACATGATATATTTATTATGTTCAAGTGTTAATTATTCATACTATGAAATAATAAATGTATTGACTACTGCCTTGCCTATTGACTATGAGGATACCAAACTATATATTTCTTTTTTACAGGAACAATCCACGTCCTAATATGACCCACTAACCCCAGGGCGATCTGATGACGAAAGAGAGACACTAACACCAGGCCGATCTGATTTCGAAAGAGACACACCAACACCAGGCCGATCTGACATCGAAAGAGACACACCAACACCAGACCGATGTGACATCGAAAGAGAAGTATCAACGCCAAATCTGTCTGATTCTGAAAGAGGCACGCTGCGACCAAATCGTTCAAAATCCACGAAAACTGCATATGAAGAGGCACTGCTAAGTGTGAAAGAGCATTTTAAACGTCCGAGGATTCCGGAAAATCGTTTTGAAGTATATGGACGAAATGTAGGCATGAAATTACAAGAATTACCAAAACAGCAAAGAATTATTGCTGAAAAATTATTAATGAGACATTGTTCTTAGCCGAAATGGGTGATTTAACTACGTCACATACTGTCAAAACCAGCGATTTTATTAACACATTTTTTTCCACTCAGCCACACATTCAAGTATCATCTAATCAACCAAACGTTCAAAGTGTCTCCACTCAGCCACACATCGTATCATCTAATCAACTATACACTGAAACCTTTTCCACTCAGCCACGCATTCAAGCATCATCTAATCAACTATACGCTGAAACCTTTTCCACCAGCCACACATTCAAGCATCATCTAATCAAGCAAACGTTCAAACTGTCTCCACTCAGCCCCACATCGTATCATCTAATCAACTTTACGCTGAAAATTTTTCCAACCTTGATCAACAACATGCTCAAACTCACGATTCTCTACTCCACACGGCTGCTTCATTTGTACGTAGTTGCACTGATAAATGATTATTGAATTTTATTATTAAGATTTCATTGTTGAATAATTTCTGTTCGTTAGTTATTTCATTCTATTGATTTAATTAATAAACATTAAATACGATCACAATTGTTTCTCTATAGCATCATCATCATCATGAAAAATATTTTCTTATTGTTTTCTAGATACTACTAGACAGGATGGTAAATAATAAAGCGGTCAAACTCCTCCCTCGACCTCGTTCGACCCGTTTTTAAACTAAATCAGCCCAGTAGTTTCGGAGCCTATTCAATGCAAATAAACAAACAATCTAATCTTTCCTCTTTATAATATTAGTATAGATTTAAAACTTACCTTTAAGTAATATTTTTGTAGAACTTTGTACAAAGCATCACAAGTTTCTGGAATGATTCGACTGAGGGCCTGTTTTGATATCATCGTAGAAAACTTCATGCATAAGTATGAGCGACCTGCAGCTAAAAACCTCAGTGTTGCAGACAATCTTTCATGAGGACTTATTGCTTCTCTCATCACGGTATCCCTTTTTTGTATAAGCGGTGTAACTAGACACAGGAGGGGTAAGTAAGTCTCTTCATTCATTCTTAAATAATTATGCCAATCTTTTGGAGCAAATTTCAATTCATTTAATAAATTTATATGAGAGTATGACTTCTTTTTAAGAAGCCAGTCCTTACACCACACTACGTGATTTTCTTCTTTTTGCACAAAATAAGCCAGGTTAGCGCTAGCGCGTCATCGTCTTCCATCGCGGATGACATGTTTCTTGTCTGAGTTTCTGCAGAGAACTGATGATCGACGCAAATATTTTGGACGTATGGACACTCTATGGACGTTCGATAAACTGCACAAACGGACTGCGCAGTCGTATCGCTACGATAAATCGTTGTCGTGTATACCGGGCTTAACACTCACTAAATGCTTTTTAATTTCGACAAGCTTTAATGGTCGGTATATCCTAAGGGCCACACTAGTGACAACTGTTGCACGGAGGTGTATAGACAATTTCTCTTGAAAACTGAGTTCCTGGATGCCTAAGGATGAGTTTTGGCTTGGATGCGCGTTGCTGGTATGGGGAGGTTTCTCCCAATATAACCGCCAAGATAGCCTTATGTAGTTTTACTAGAAAACGATCTATATCTCAAAAACTAGCGCTCGTAGCAGAAAATTACAAGGTAACAAAATTGATAAGAGCATAATTTTACATGGTATTAAACCACAAAAAGTTTTAAATTAAAAAAAAGATTTGCGAAGTGGAAAAGAATTTATTAATAAAACACATCATTTTAACATTACTAAAATTATAAGAATAATAAGTGACAGTAGTAATGGGGCACCTTAACACATCTGGCAACACTGCATAGATTTTGACGTCACAAGACCGCCCACGTGGGAGACCGGATTTTCCACCCTTATTTTTACTCGCTTACGTGTAGGACGTATTTTTGCACATCCACGTGTGAGACCGTATTTTCAACCCTTTCTTTTTATCCCTAATTATTTTTTACATACACCCACGTGTGGGACCGTATTTTCAACCTTTCTTTTTATCCCTAATTATGTTTACTCGCTTACGTATAGGACGTGTATTTTCATCCCTTATTTTTAATAAAACTTATGACACCGGTTAAAGTTGTCACCTAAACATATGGCAACACTGTTTTGGATTTTGACGTCACTTCCGGTTTTACACGCCCACGTGGGGGACGTACATTTCAACCCTGACAGTATTTTCAACCTTTTTGTCTTTATTAAGAGCCCTTTTGGTGGGGAGCCCCTAAAGGATAGGCAAATGCATGCACATGTAGGATCGTATTTTTTACCTATTTTTAAGGGTTAATAAACGGTAGGATATTTTTTGGTATTAAAAGAAGCTAATCAAGGTAAAGGTAACGTATACGTTGATTTAAATACACTATTAAATCTTATAACGATAACAAACAGTTAATGATATTGCATAATCAGTTAATTACCCTTTTGTCATACAATGTGAATGTACGGTCTAACGACCATTTAATATGTGTTTTTATATTAAATTTAGTAGGGTTCTGCATTGAATTTTATCAAAGGAGATTGCATAATTGTTGTTATTAAATTATTAGGTTCCTTTTAATCCCCATCTATAGATTGTGGTCCTCTACCTGTTTGAAAATTCATTTGAATATATTCTAAAATGAAATTGTTCGAAAAATAAAACGTGTAATTAACTAATTGGTTAATCCGCTTACAGCAATAGTAATCATCGAAAATTAAGGAATGTCGCTTTTATTTATTTACCTTTTAATACGTATCATTTACATGCAATATATTTTGGTTTTAAATATGAGTCACAATGTGTCGCAATCCTTTTTGCTTTAATTATGGGTCATAATTAAAACTAGTTGTCGCTCAAGGTAATTACTACCAAATTAATCTCGTGTACAACAAGAAACAATATCAATTATGTATAACAAAGTATTTTTTATAATGCCATTTTTTCGCATAGTTTAATGTCCTTGTATGGGTCGTATTTTAGTCTTGGGGAGATCGGATTTGGTCTGGGTTAGACTAGGGGTTGGTCCTGCATCGGAGATTGTATTCTAAATTGTCTCCAGTGAAAGTTAGCTTTACAAAAACACAAACACAACCACAAGCACAAACACAAGAATCAACACAAGCACAATCACAAGTACAAGCACAAGCGCAAGCACAAGTACATATAAACATACAAACACGCGAAAACATACAAGCACACAAACACGAAAAATGAAAAACGAAAAGTTCATAACACGAAAATCATAAAACGAAAAATGAAAACGAAAATTTCAAACACGAAAACGAAAACGAAAAATTCGCAAACATGAAAAAGCGCAAACACGAAAATGAAACGAAAATTGCAAACACGAAAATAACAAATACACAAACGCGCAGGTACGAAAAACGTAAACACGAAAATCGTAAACATCACAAATTCAACAAACACAGAAAAAACAAGAAAACGCAAACACGAAAAATAAGAAAATCCACACAAAATGCATAAAGCGAAAATTCGCAAACACGAAAATCGCAAACACGAAAATGAAACGAAAATTCGCAAACACGAAAACGAAAAATGCAAAGCAGCGAAAACGAAAACGAAAATTCCAAACACAAGAAAAGCGCAAACACGAAAAATGAAAACGAAAATTGCAAACACGAAAATTAACAAATACAAACGCGAGATGACGAAAATAAAACGTAAACACGAAAATGTAAACACATTCAAATTCACAAACATCAAAAATGAAAGTCCGCAAACACGAAAAATAATCACACAACAAAATGCACAAAGTACGAAAATTCGCAAACACGAAAATCGCAAACACGAAAATGAAACGAAAATTCAACACGAAAATCGCAAACACGAAAATGAAAACGAAAATTTGCAAATCACGAAAACACAAGAAAACGAAAATTCAAACAGAAAAATCGTAAACAACGAAAACGAAAACGAAAAATTCAAAACACGAAAACGAAAAATCGCAAACACGAAAAATCGAAAACGAAAATTCGCAAACACGAAAAAGCGCAAACACGAAAAATCGAAACACAAATTCACAAACACAAAAAAAACAACGACCGCAACACGAAAAAAAACACAAAATGACAACGACAAATTCCAAACACGAAAATCGCAAACACGAAAAATGAAAACGAAAATTCACAAATGCGAAAACGAAAAATCGCAAACACGAAAAACGAAAACGAAAATCGCAAACACGAAAAATAACAAACACAAAAGACGAAAAACGCAATCACGAAAAATCGCAAACACGAAAAGGAAAATTCGCATACGAAAAATCGCAAACACGAAAAATGAAAATCGAAAATTGTCAAACACTTGAAAATAACAAACTACACAAACGCGCAGAGTACGAATTAATTTCGCAAACACGAAAATCGTAAACAACAATATTCACAAAGTACTGAAAATCCGCAAACACGAAAAATAACAAACATTTCACAGATATGCTACAAAGTACGAAAATATCGCAAACACGAAATTTTGAAAACGAAAATTCTGCAAATACGTTGTAAAACGAATTTATTTCGGCATAACACGAAAACGAAAACGAAAATTCGTAAACACACAGAATATCACAAACTCAAAATACGAAAACGAAAAGGCAACAATTCATGCAATGATACTTGTAGTTCGTTTAGCTCTGTTTGATGCAACAGTGTTTTTCAATAGCTTTCACAGGAGTAGGTCATTTTAAATTTTCTCTGAACCATTGGCTAATAGTTTCAATAATGTTGCTATTTTACATTTCATTAAAGATATTCCCAGGAGGTGTAATCTCATTTTCACTAGGGTATTGTATTGTCTGATTTCAGTATCCGCAAAAGTAATCTGTCCTTCAATGAATTTTCTTTATCACAAAAGTTCTTTGAGTTTCTGATTTTGTTAGTTATTCATTTTATAATTTTCTGGGTCACTTTATTTGATTGTATTACGGTGTGTCATAAGCTTCAGCAGGGAGATAATCATCATTTGTGAAAATTTCAGGATCAACTGGAAATATTCCAGTGACTTGAAAGACTTTGATGGCCTTTTCAGGAGTTGCCACTCGACCGAATGCTTTATTAAATAGTTTAACAATTTCATTTGTTGAAATTTTCTCCAATATGGGATCTTAGATAATTACTGCACTCAACGTTGTACGCAGCTTTTAGCGACGAATAAAAGGAAATATCTAAAGGCTGTACGCGATGTGAAGTATGAGGAGTAATTGTCAATATATGAATTCCATTATCCGGCAAAATGTATATGCGTTCAAAGTGCAACGAGTACTGTGGTTGTCAATTACA
>JARFJB010001509.1:0-22570 GCA_036346205.1 Vesta saturnalis
GGAATTTTACAAAATATTTTCTAATTGGCGATAAATTGGAATATATAATCTTCAATTTTTACTTTCAATCCTAATTACATTTAAATGAATGTAACAGTTATAGTAATCATCGGAATAAAAAGAACAGAGCAATAAAATGGCAAAACACGTAAATAGTAAAAAAATAGAAGAACGGATGTAAATCGATAATAAATATGCTATAGAACCATAAGTGAGAGTGAATAATGTGCATTAAAAAATTACATATTTAAAGTAGTCATATTTACAAAAACATTGATTTTAATTTATTTAATTTGTTGAACTATAATTAATTTGCATATTATTAATTAAAATGTTTTATGTTTTAGTTATGCATTTTGTAACATAAAATTACGTTTACTGTTAGCAGTATTTATGTAATCTTTATTACATTTTTCAAAGTAATTTTTAATTTTCATTCCATCATATAAAATAAAAACTAATAATATATATAATATATATATATATATATATATATATATATATATATATATATATATATATATATATACAATGTGTCCCAAATTCGCTTCTATAAAGGATCTCCCGGGTTATACTTACGGCAAAGGTTAAATGGGAAAGTTTTAGAGGAAGCTTACATTCGATATCCGGTTTCAGATTTACGATCGGTCAATTGGTTTTGAAAATATCGGCGAAAACCGAAAATGGCGGATTTCGTTTTCGCCAAAATGAAATGGTTAATTTGACAGCTGTCACAATGGAATTATTCGGACAATTTTTAAGACGAAAACGTCACAATCGTCTTTGTTATCCCACAATCTGCCTCAACTTTCATTTTTCTTATGGCCGCCATATTGGATTTTTTCGATTTTGAAAGAGCGCAATATTTCCAGTTTAGTGATGTCTCAAGGCATAAAAGATTAGATTTCATCGAAATATCACACTTTCTAAAGTTAGGTCTTATTTATTATTATTAGTAGGACATGATTTATTTGTCAGAAAATTGGGTTTCATTTTTCCAAAACTCTGACTTTGACGTTAAATAATTCAAAGAGTGTTTTTAAGTAGTACGCTTTTCTGTCATTAAAATCATAAACGGAACACAAATTGTAAAGCCTGTTGAAATGGGGTACCCTATTCAAATGAAGAAAAGTTTGACATGTTAGCGCTTTACTTGCAGTCAAACAGAAACGCTTTTAGGAGGTATTTGGAGATGTACCCGAACGACCAGCCTCAAAAACCCACTTCAGAAAAATTGTTTAATTTAATTAACTATCCTTAACAACCCAAAAGCGGATACAATATTGATAATGAAAATCGTGACAGAAACATTTTACAAGCTGTCAACGAAAACCCCAGCATGGTAAGAACGGTAGAACGGGAAATTCTAAAATCAACGGTACAAAGAGTTTAAAAAGAATAACTACTATCCATACAAACCCACAATAGTTCAAGGACTTAAGGAAACTGATTTTAAGACGAAGCTTTAGTGGTATACTAGAATTGTAATGAAAAATTTTGTTAATCATGTCTTGTGGTCTGATGAGATTTACGAATTTGGAGTTTTAATAACACAACATTCATCATTGAGAAACCCTCACGAAGTGGCAGAGGACGTTAAGACCAGATTTAAGTAACGTTTGTGGGATTATTGGTAATTTAATCTAACTTACCTATTTTAATTAGTATTATAAATTATTAATCATTGCAGGAAATCGACTTATAGGACCATTTTTTTTTACTATAACTAAACGGACAGAGGTAAGAGCTTTTTGAAACCAGGTTGTGCTTTTACGAGCTACTTCACCGAAGATGAGTTAGAAGAACCTGGTTTCAACAGGATGGATGTCCGGCACACAACACCATTCAAGTCAGGAACTTTAAGGGAGAGTTTGATGAAAAATTATTGCATTAAATGGTCCAATATCTTGGCCCCTAGATCCCTGACCTTTCGCCCTTGGATTTCTACCTCTGGGGTCAAAAAGAATAGGTCTACGAGTTTGATCCTCCTGGACCATAGAAATTGAGACAGAGAGTTTTGATACATTTAGAAATTCTAGGGTTGTAGAAAACAGTCACCAATTGTCAAAAATGTCTCGATGTAAATGGACGTCATTTTCAAATCTGTAAATTAATTGTAATTGTAATTTTATTGTAGGTTGTTCAAAGGTTCTATTAATTAAATTAATGACGATTTTCTGGCTTTATTTTTAACACACTCATAGCTGAATTTGTCCCAAAACATCTTTTGTTGAGAGGTCGTTATTTAATTTCATGTTTTATTGAAATTTCAAAGAATTTTATAATTATTTATTAAGTTATTTTGGACAAATCATGGCCTACTAATAATAAATAAGACCTAACTTTAGAAAGTGTGATATTTCGATGAAACTCTAATCTTTTATGCAGTTTGAGACATCACTAAACTGGAAATATTGGCCTTTCAAAAATCGAAAAAATATAATAAGAAAAATGAAAGATTGTGGGATAACAAAAGACGATTGGAATGTCATAAACGCCATCTATTCGTTTAAAATGTCCGAATAATCTCACAGACAGCTGTCAAATTAACCATTTATGGCGAAAAACGAAACCACCATTTTCGGTTTTTCGCCGATATTTTCAAAACCAATTGACCGATTAAATCTGAAACCGGATATCGAACTAAGCTTCCTTAAAATTTTCCCCATTTAACCGAAAAACAGAAGCCGAGATCACTTTATAGAGAAGGAATTTGGGAACATTTTATATATATATATATATATATATATATATATATATATATATATATATATATATATATATATAACTATAATTAATTAAAAGCATTAAAATAAAAGTGCAATTAAAATTGATCGTACATACTTACTACTGTGAATTTATTTTAGTGCATTACCATTTATTTTATGCTCAGCGCATTTTATGGATGCATTACAATTTTATTAGTGCAACAAGAAACATTTCGAAACATCGCGGTTTGTCAGTTGCACTATAATTTTAGTATCGTTGTGATCAAAGAACTGATAAAAAATAAAATGGAATTTAAAAAAAGTTGAGCTTTATTTCTGTTATACAATTTACATTTTTCATCATAAAACCATAAATCATAAATTTAGTACCTTTCTTGAACATACAAACACCTTAAAAATAGCTTTGTAAAAATGTTTTTGAATTTTTAAATGAGGAGAAATTACTGTTAATCCTGATTTATTTACAAAATGAATATTTTAGGTTAATTTTTAGCATGTAATAGGTGAGAATTGTGAAAAGGTTCATACAAATATATTCTAAAGCTTTAAAATTTTGTTAAAATGAAGTTTTCTAAATGACAAGTATTTTAATTAAAAAATAAAACCGTAAATAATACGGTATAAGAAATATAACAATAAGTAATTGAACAAAAGTAATGAAGTACATTCAGAGCAAGTCGTAAATTGAACAATGCGGAGATGACACTGATCATTTAATTAAAATTTTAAATAAGTAACAATTTTAGTTAAACAAAAGGTTGTTTGTTCATTCAGCGAATTTTGTAATAATAATTTATATTGTTTAATACTTTTATTTATTAACAAATAGCATTAAAATCAAATATACAATGTTTTAGTAGTTATACTTATATTAAAAAAGATGCATATTTCTGAACTCAGAATATTTTGCTATCGGTATGCATTTGATATTTAATAAACTTTCACCTTTGTTAAGAAGATTAAAATTGCCTTTTCTTAGAAACAGTTCTACGCATAATTTTTCAATATTACTTGTTTTGTGAAACAGGCATAATTTTACAGAAATAATGTTTATATAAATATACTGTAATTAAGTTTTGGCTATCAATGAAAACAAATCAATAACTTTATTTATCCCTAGTTTCAAAATAGTTTCAATATTCTGAGTTGTCACATCAAAGATTAGCCAAATCGCAGAAAAGATCGTCAAAATGTACACGACATTGATCTAACGAAAAATATCACAAGGAAAATATTACAATGTGTCCCAAATTCGCTTTCATAAAGGATCTGTTCTGATACTTACGGCAAAGGTTAAATGGGAAAGTTTTAGGAAGCTTAGAGCATTCGATATCCGGTTTCAGATTTACGATCGGTCAATTGGTTTTGAAAATATCGCGAAAACCGAAAATGGCGGATTTCGTTTTCGCCAGTAAATCCGAAATGGTTAATTTGACAGCTGTCACAATGTGAGATTATTCGGACACTTTTTAAGACGAATAAGATGGCGGTATGACATGTCACAATCGTCTTTTGTTATCCCACAATCTGCCTCAACTTTCATTTTTCTTATGCCGCCATATTGATTTTGAAAGAGCTCAATATTTCCAGTTTAGTGATGTCTCACAAGTGCATAAAAGATTAGAGTTTCATCGAAATATCACACTTTCTAAAGTTAGGTCTTTTTATTATTAGTAGGCCATGATTTATTTGTCGCAAAAAACATTAATAAATAATGTATAAAATTCTTTTGAATTTTCAATAAAACATGAAATTAAATAACCCTCTCAACAAGACAGATGTTTGGGACAAATTCCAGTTATGAGTGTGTTAAAAATAAAGCCAGAAAAATCATAATTAATTAATACTTGAACCTTTAAACAACCTACAATAAAATTACAATTACAATTAATTTACAGATTTGCAAAATGACGTCCATTTACATCGAGATTTTTGACAATTGGACTGTTTTCGTACAACCCTAGCAAGTGTATTTGTTAACACTATTTCTAAATGTATCCAAAACTCTGTCTCAGGATTTCTATGGTCGCTGGAGGATCAAACTGTAGACCTCATTCTTTGTGAACACAGAGGTAGAAATCAAGGGAAAGGTCAGGGATCTAGGAGGCCAAGATATTGGACCATTTAATGCAATAATTGTTTCATCAAACTGCTCTTAAGGTTCCTGACTTGAATGGTGTTGTGTGCCGACATCCATCCTGTTGAAACCAGGTTCTTCTGAACTCATCTTCGGAGAGAGTAGCTGTAAAGCCGGCAAAACCTGGTTTCGCAAAAGCTCTAGGTACCTCTGTCCGTTTAAGTTATAATCAAACAAAATGGTCCTATAAGTCGATTTCTGCAATGATTAATAATTTATAATACATGGGTGTCCAATTAAAATAGGTAAGTTAGATTAAATTATCAATAATCCCACACCAAAGTTACTTCCAAATCTGGTCTGTAGACGTCTCTGCCACTCATCAGGGTTTTACAGCCCAATGATGAATGTTGTGCTTATTAAAAACTCCAATTGTAAACCTACTCTCATCAGACCACAAGACATGATTAACAAAATCAGGATTTTATTACACATTCTAGTATACCACTGCAGAAGCGCATTCGTCTTGGAAAATCAGTTTCCTTAAGTCCTTGAACTATTATGGGTTTGTATGAATAGAATAGCTTTTTAACACTCTTGTACCGTTGATTTTGACACACGAATTTCGTTCTACCGTTCTTACCGATGCACTGGGGTTTCGTTGACAGTTGTAAAATGTTTCTGTCACGATTTTCATTATGAATATTGTATCCGCTTTTAGGTTGTTCGAAGGCCCCATAGTTAATTAAATTAATTACAATTTTTCTGAAGGGTTTTATGAGGCTGGTCGTTCGGGTACATCTCCAAATAGCTCGCTTTAATGTCGGCGTTTCTGTTTCTGCAAGTAAAGCGCTAACGTGTCAAACTTTTTCATTGAATAGGGAATACCGGCCATTTTCAACAGGTTTTACAATTTGTGTGTCACGTTTATGATTTTAATGACAGAAAAGCGTACTACTTAAAACACTACTTTGAATTATTTAACGTCAAAGTCAGAACCACTTATATGGAAAAAATGAAACCCAATTTTACTGACAAAAATCATGTCCTACTAATAATAATAAATAAGACCTAACTTTAGAAAGTGTGATATTTCGATAAAACTCTAATCTTTTATGCACTTATGAGACATCACTAAACTGGAAATATTGCGCTCTTTCAAAAATCGAAAAATCCAATATGGCGGCATAAAAAAATGAAAGTTGAGGCAGATTGTGGGATAACAAAGACGATTGTGACATGTCATACACGCCATCTTATTCGTCTTAAAAAGTGTCCGAATAGCATTTATTAAATTTCCATATTGCATTATTGTAATAATCTCACATTGTGACAGCTGTGAAATTAACCATTTCGGATTTACTGGCGAAAAACGAAATCCGCCATTTTCGGTTTTTCGCCGATATTTTCAAAACCAATTGACCGATCGTAAATCTGAAACCGGATATCGAATGCTCTAAGCTTCCTCCAAAACTTTCCCCATTTAACCTTTACCGTAAGTATAACAGAAGCCGAGATCCCTTTATAGAGAAGCGAATTTGGGACACATTGTATAGGTGCGTGCGTGTGTGAAGATATATGTATAGTTATTTTCGTATGCGATCTTTTGTCGTATATTATTTGTCGTGCAACATTTTGACCGCGATGTTTTGACGTATATTCGAATATCTGTTACATGTTTAAACGAATGCAAAAAAAGAATTACACAGATTATGTGAGTTGTCACATTTCATACACGGTTTATTACCTCAGTACTTAATTCTCACATTTCAAATTATATTGGGTGCGTCATGTTGAACGCATAGGTCCCTCGTAATGTTTATACCTTAGTTTTTATTGCTATTTAATGCAATCTCCCTCTATTACACTAAAATTTTATAATTGTCAAGATATTGCAAATGTGCAGTTAAATAACTCGCATTTTATACTTGGTGTATCAATAATATTTTTTATGGAACACCCTATATATTATTGCTGCATTGCAGTGTAATTTAAGAAACAAAAGAGAAGAGATGAATTCAGAGAGAAGATAAGAAGATTCAAGAGTTTTCAAGAAAAGGCAAAAAACTGGAGCAGACTGGAGCAAAATGGACTGAAGAAAGAAAGCAACAACATGGAGAAATAATGAAATAGTACTGGAAAAGAAGAAAGAAGGGAGAAAAATAATCATGTTATTTTACATGACCCATAGTCGGCCAAAATCGAACAAAAATGCCAGTGTATATCCAAGCGTTTTTAAAATGGTTACAACCATAGCTTAATTAATCAGTGAGAAGAACACTAAAGCTACAAAACATTATTAAGGAACATGGCAAACACGATAAAAACACACAGCAAGTAGTAAGTAGACTACTTAAACCTAATTAAACTCTATATTATGTCCCCCGTTCCATTCCATACATAACTTGTTCTTAATCGCTTTTATTTATACACGTTTCTCAACCTTAGCGGGGTTATTTGAGCTATGCAATCTCGAATGACATTTTTAAAGGTTGCAATATTGGCGAATGGCCGATGTTCGCTTACCATATATCTTTTTAATATCGATCTCAAAAAAATCTAACGGCGTATAATCGGGCGACCTAGCCGGCCAAGGATTTTGAGAAAACGACCTATCCATCTTTGGTAAAACCTCATAATGTAAGAACAGGGATGATAAGAGGAATCTAAATGTGAAGAAACATACAGTGTGTCCCATTTAAAAAAAATGTACGTTTGTGTTAGTACGTAGTTATGAATCACCCTGTAGAGATCGGCATATTTTCCAAATAACGAGCATATGGTTGCCTACAATTCTTGTAAGTAATTTCTTTTATGTACTCTATCGGAGTAATCGACCAATCCCCCACTAAATACTTACCCTATATAGATTCACAGGGTGTCCCTAAATAACGGGCCATAGTTCAGAGATAGTTTCCTTGGGTTAAAATAACCCCATTTAGGCCAACTTACCTTAGTCCAATTCTGCTTCCTTAAAGAGTTATGTTATAACCTTCCAAAGATTCATTTTTTATTTCACTCTTTTCCGATAGCTGTTGCATTTCTCAAGATATCTTGTTTAAACTTGGTACAGGGTAGTTTTTCGGGTAAACAAACATTAATACCTATTAACTTTCAACGTAAAAGATATAGAACGCCACCAACACCTTACACATGTTTCTGGTTTCCGCCGTATCTTTTTTATGGATAAAGATTTTGAAAAACTTGTTAACATTTCTGAAAGGTCTTCCTATTTTCTTTGAAAAATGTACTCTTTCTGTATATCGCTAAATAATTCCGCTTTAGAGGAAAATGCACTTAAAGTGCCCACTCGATTTAAACTTAATTTGTATTATTTTTATTAGTACTGATGTACACTAACTTTATTTATCAATACTAATAAAAATACATACAAATTAAGCTTAAATCGACTGGTATTTGCTCCCTGTAGATAGCTCTGGAAAACTTTCTGTCACTTCAATCCGGAAGTCGTATTACAAGAAGCGGAATATGACGAACTTCTATTTACAACAGATACTCGCTATGTCGCCTTTATTGATACAATTTTAAGGTTGAAATTTATTGTAATAGTAATAAGTAAACCTTTTTAATGTAGAAAGCAGACAAAATTTTGTAAACCGAATTGGTACTTATTTGCCACAGTAGGACACGACAAATTACACAGAAAACGGGAGAATCAGTAAGGTCGTAAAATTGTTAACTAAAGCAAAGTTAGTATATAAGCACATGTTTCAGAAAAAAAAATGGAATATCTAACCATATTGTTTGTTCTTTGAAATTATTGCACACATGTGTATACCGTTTTCTTATAAATAAGTAACAATAATTGTTTAGTGTAGGTATCTTGAGAGTCACCCAAAATACAACAAAGTAACTTTGCAAAATAAGTAATAGGCACTTGTCCAGGCCCTTTCTTGATCCCAGTCTGGTTCTGGCTTCGTACTCTTTAAAATTTTTTTTTTTTCTAATTTGTAGTTGCAAATAAAAGTTTAGCAGGCGAATACTATTGTTGTCATCATATATCAAAATTATGAAACATAAATGTGACAAATGTGATATTCGTCCATTAGTGTCTTAATAAATACTTAATCTATTTTTTTTTTTATTTGCCCTCTAGATTTGGGGTTTTATTATTACAAATTATGCTGGTATTAATTTAATAGTTGCCACATTTAATTGAAGTGAATGGTAACGACGGGTCACTGTATAATAGAAGGAGCCTATTGAATTTTCAGTGAAGAAATAGGGTTCCGCCGTATTATAACTTACCCATACATTTATTCTGTGGTTTCTTTCAATTGAAATAAAAGATTAACATTAAATTTCACAAAATAATTTGTAGCGTCTCCCAGGTACCCTATCTTGAAAACCGTAATTTGAACTGCAATAATGCAAATTCAAGAACAAAACTATCTTGGCTTGACTGACAATACTAACAATAATATTGATCAAACGAAGTGGCCGTCTAGTGGTAGGTACGTTGTGCTATCTGAATTAGATAGGCCGGATGAGGTAAGTGTTGTATAATGAGGCAGGTAAAAAAAATGAAACTACTCAAATTAAAATCAACGAGCTTGGTGCAGCGGTGGTTCAGCCCGTTAATATATATTGTGTAATATATATTGTGGGAAATAACCACCAATATAACCCACTTTATTCATAAATAAGTAATTGCACAAGTACATTGATAAATCAAATAACACAAAAAAAACAAAGAAAGGGTTACATATATAACAAAACACCATTAAATCAGGTTCAAGTATATACAAAATTATAACATTAAGAGCAAATGAATAAAAAGCAGTTTAGTTGCACAGAAACACAATAATAGAAAAACCCACATGTAGTCACACGCACAATTGGGTCATAAATAATCAAAATAAAAATCATAATAAAAATCGTAATATCAAACATGTGGCCCTTTAAAACCAATCATGCCGGTCTTTAAGTAAATAAGCACATAAAACAATTAAGCAAATTACGGTATCTGTAAAATACAACAACAATAGAATTGCACAGGTGAATAAGGACAAAAGAAAACAGACAAGGAATTTACACGTACCCAATTGCTTAGTGACTACCAAAACACAAAATATATAAGTCAAATTACAACAAATCACATACAGAGAGAAATCAGCTCGCAGGCAAATAATTCTACCTAACAGCTGATAAAAAAACTCATTAAAACGAAGCCTTACAGGGGTAAGTTATAAATAGATCACAACATCGTGACCGATATATAAATTTGAGGACGTTGGAAAAATGCAGTGCTCCTTTCTCAAGTTCCACATTCATCTATACAACAATAAAAATAAAATTCGAGGTGTTTAATGGTTATCTGATCTCGGGAGTTCGTACCCACTTGGTAATTCCCTTTTACAATCAGTAACCAAAGCGGTATCATGTACCCGTTTATCAGCCCACCTCCACACAAATATAAATATAAACAACAAACAACGATGCTAATTCATTCCAATACCAGAGTGTGGGAGCCCTGTACTGTCTTTCATTTTCACAGCTTTCAGCTTAAGGAGCCCGCGTGCGAATTTAAATAATTGATCACATACACAAATCGTTAATATACGCGTTTTAACTTCAAAAGGATTTATAGATTAATATTTGAAAAACCCATTACAACTAACCCCGAAACAAAAGACAAATTAGTGTTGGCCAATTCAAAGAAATATTTTAAAGACAAACTGTTTACAATGAAGGTATTTAATTAACTCCAAAATCGATCTGGCTCGATTGACAGTCTAACTGTAACTCCCTTTCCCCCGATTTCAAACCTAACCATCTTTACTCCCGCAATCAACCACCATTTTTCAAAAGTAAAATAAAAACAAGAAACATTAATTTACGTTGGGACAGTTTCATATCAATTATTGCACATCTTAATTTTAAAAATATGCGTTCGTCCGTAACAACCCTACATTTCCCTCTCGAGTTTCCAAGTAACAAACAAAGATATTTTTGATCGCGGTCTTTACCGACACAATTACTTATTATGCTAGTGACATTTTTACATTAAGAATCGGCGCGTAACAAATTCCAATGATTTATTACGCCCCTTCAGTAGCGCATTTTTAAGCGTGCACCTGTTACTCACCAATCCACATGTGTTTTACAACCCTAGACAAATATCAGTTACATACATTCTCACATTTCTTACCTAAAAATATATAAAGTATTTTAAAAACATTGACAAATTACCACGTATTATCAAGATATTAAAATTCCACTAATTATCTTTTCTATCGTGGTAACAATGACGATTTGACAAACGTTTATTATGTAGTAACATTTTCGCGGTCCGCTACCTACAAATTTGATACTTATTTAAAAAAATCCTCATTTTAATACTTAAAAAAAGGTTACATATCAATCATGTGAAAATAAATTATTCAAATTTGACGTTATTGAAAAATATTATACCAACTTAAAATAACTCCCAAATCTAGGGGGCAAATAAAAAAATAGATTATACACTAATATTCAAGTTAAAGTGAGTTATTTTTATTTATCTTAAGAACCCATGAATCAGAAACGAAGTTGAAATCTAAATAGTACTCTTTTAGTCCTATACATCATTATCATGACACTAACTAATGTAAAAGTGCAAAATTTATTGTGTTCGGTTCAACTACACAAAGTAGCAATTTCTCTTTTCAAGAAATGAGTGTTACAAAATTATAATTAAACCTAGTAGGAAAAAAACCGATGTTGATGTTAAGTCCTCTAATGGAATTATCAATGACAATAATTTATCTCTTAGTAACACTGATAGTAAGTGCGCTCTTAGTAATAATACGGCAACTTACGCTAGCGTTGTCCGATAAAGCAGATGACAGGTCAGCTGAATGTATAACGGTGCATAAAAAACTGAAAAATAAGAAACTGAATCCTCCCGTGGTTGGCATTAATGTCGATGAAGCGTCCTGCGCAATTAAAGCCGCCGTTTAGCGATCGCATCTACATGTTTATAAATTGGATCCGTCTACAAGCAAAACCAATATTTTAAATTATCTTCAACCTATCTTTTCTGATGTTTCTTGTGAAAAGCTGGAGTCGAAGTATCCTGAGTACTACTCGTCTTTTAAGGTGTCCATCAACTCAACATCTCTAGATAAAATAATGGATCCCTCAATTTGGCCTAAAGGTACATGTATCAATGGTTTTTTCTTCCGAAGAACAACGGCTATGACCACCACTTAACACCTACTTTATCCTGTAATGTGTGCAAAAGGAAGAGTTTGTCTATTTTTCATATAAATATTCAAGCCCTGATTCATAAAGTTGATGTGTTAGAAGCCTTTATAAGGGATAGTAGTGAACATTGGGTTGCCAACTTTGAACAGTTGGACGGTCTACAAATTGGGGAATGGACAGTGAAATCAGTAGTAGAACTACTAAGATTCATGGCGGCGTAGCTATCTTGTGTAAATCGAACTTTACATCTGAACCATTACCTTTTATTAATGACTTAAGCATCGAATTACATTGTGAATTGTGTTGTGTACAGATTGATTTTAACATAGCTGTAATTTGTGTCTACCGCTCACCTATAGGCGACTTTGATCTTTTCTACGATAATGTTGAGGTAATGCTTGGCAAACTGAATAATTTCAGGATTGTCATCCTGGGAGATTTGAATGTTAAAGATTAATAAAGATAAAAAGTCACGCATACTTTGCGATCTTTTAAGTACTTATTTATCCAAACTGTTTTCTGTGCTACTCGCCGAGATAACTGTTAGGATAATATTTTTATCAATTTCTCCACCAATAAGTATTTCACAAGTACCAGTGAATCTGGCTTCTCCGATCACTTAGGACAAATGTTGCTAAATGGTTTTGAAACTCATTGTACAAATACTGCGTTAACCCAACGTCCGCGAACTATGATGAGATTTAACTTATTTTTACCATGTTATCAGAGTGCGATTGGGATAGTGTCATTGAACATAATAATGGAAATGATTGCAATGGTTTCTAATTTTCTAAATTTTGTATCTAGTTGTTACTTGTATTGCTTTCCTGAAGTTAAACGGATAAGGAAAGGTAGCTTATCTGATAGGGAATGTTTACTAATAAACTGGGTAAATTAAGAAATAATCTACAATTAATCTGCGAGTTATACGTCATTTACCGCACGACAATCTTTATAAAATCAGAAAATCTCGTGCAATTTACGCAAAGAGATTAAACTAGCCAAAATTGAAGCTAATGATAGATTCATTAATAATGCAAATGATCAGCGCAATGTGGTCGATAATAAATTCAAAGAAATTTGCATATCGAACGCATTGACCTATCCTAACCAGTTTAATGTGTATTTTGAATGTCACAGCTGACATAATGTCTAATCTCAGTTCGGATGCTGATCCTATCAGTCATTGCACATTTAATGTTTCAACTTCTATGACTTTTGAATTTACACTATTTCACAAATTAAGTACGCGATGTAATAATAACTTAAAAACAGTAATTCGAAAGATATTTACGGGTTTAGTGCTACGTTAATTAAGCGTAATATTAACATATTTGTTAAACCGCTAACATATTTGATCAACATTATTATTAATTCAGGAGTTTTTCCTGATTCTCTTAAATCAGCATTAGTGTTAACGAATTAGGTAGTTATAGACCTATCTCTATATTACCGGCGTTTAGTAAAATAGTTGAAAAAATTATCTATAACCAAATAGTTAATTTCTTTGAAACTAATAATCTTTTCTATCGTCAGCAGTACGGTTTTCGGAAGGGAAGGAGCACATCGGATGCAATTATAATGTTTATTAATGATGCAATGGAATGCTTTGAATACATTTCATGGTACTGTCTTTATGACTCTCCAAAGCTTTCGATTGCGTCTCACGACACTGATTCGTAAGCTAAAATTAGTGTATAATTTTGAGATAATGTGGCGTTGATAGCTTCCTACTTGAGGGAAGATATCAACGTGTACTTGAAACAACTTTATCTGGTACTTTTCCCATAATCATACCTCAAGGTTCAATTCTTGGCTCAATTCAGTTTTAATTTATATTAATGACTTGAGTCGATTTCTTCTAACATATCTGCATCCTTTATGCAGATGATGCAACTCTGATTGCAACTAGCTCTGATATTAATATTGCGTTTGCATTGCTCAGAGTGTCAATTCTGTTAAAGTATAATAATAAATTGAAATTGAATCGATAAGACAATTTGTGCCGTTATCCTATCGAAAATTAATACTAATATAGTCTTTGGTGATGGTACATCACTTCTGGGATGCTTTATCGATAATAAATTAAATTTTGAGTCACACTGTAGTAATGTTTCGAAAAAGATTAACAAATCAATCTTTCTATTAAAAAGACTTCAAAACAACACTTCGGCAAGAGTTTTACGTACAGCTTACTTTGCCTTAATTCAAAGTACTCTATATTATGCAATTTTAGTTTGGGGACACAGTGCTTCATGGCAAAGCATTTTCCGCCTTCAACGGAAAGCTGTTAGAATTATGGCTAATCTTCAATTTAGGGCCTTTATTGAATTAAGAATTTTAACTTTTCCCTGTCTATTTAATTTAGAATCTCTCTGTTATGCTAAAAAACACAGCACGCAAGCTAAGCATCAATTTGATGTACATAGCCACGATACTAGACAAAAGGAAAATGTTCGTTTAGCACTGTGCAGATTAGCTAAAAGTCAAAATAGACCTGTTTATCTATCGCACTCCTTATATAATCGACTTCCTAGCCACACTAAATGTTAACCTTTCTCTGAATTTAAAACTAAAATTAAAGAGTTTCTAATTTTTAATGCATTTTACTCTGTGGATGAATTTTTAGTTTATACTGTAGTTTATTCTGTAGGTCGATTGTACTGTGTTTGTACGTTATTGTAACAGTATGTTATTCTTGTATTAAGTGTTATTAAACCTGACGAGTGTAAGTGTACCAACACGTTCACACAATAAATATTTATTATTACTATTATTATACAAAGAGTTGTTAACAAAAAATGATATGTAAAAAAAAACTATAGAAAACTTGTAATCTCAAATAAGTTAATTGATTTAGTAAAAGTTAATTTTAAGATCCATTTTAAGTAACATTTTAAAGATCTTTGTAAGTAAAAGTTTTTTTTTACAGTAACAGATATAAAACATATATTCCATTCAATCCATTTTACCTCTGTTACATTTTTTGTGAAATATAAGAATTAATACAAAAAAAATATTTAAGCTGTAGCAGACTTTGTGTTTATATTGTGAGGAATACCTAAAAATGTTGTAGGTGTACAAAGAGTTTTTGTTTGTGATTGTGATTAAAATGTTGCGAATGCAGAGTAAAAAGGATATCTCATTTTTGACGGAACATTAATTTAAAGCGTTATATTGTTACTATTTTTTTTTAATTAAATTTATACCATATGTAATGTGTACACATTAAGGTCGTTAAATAACAAAAATGAAAAAAAATTATAACCAGAAATTAGGAAGCTGAGTTGTGTAACCAAAATGAATATTAAGATTAATGTTATCTCAAAGACTAGAGACGACATATAATGAGAAAAGCGGATGAAATATAAACTCAAAAAATAATTGAAAGGAAAGTAAGTTTAAAAAAGGGCACTCGGATGATGTCTTTATTAAAATTTTCCTAAAAACGTTATTAGTTTTTCTCTTCAATATCCCATTATATCTTTTAGAATTCTAATGTAATTGCCTTTTTTGACAAAGAATTTTTCAACATTGTTGAATGACGAAATTATTTTAAAAGTTGGTTATACATATTAGAAAGATACAGATTTTAAATGACATTATTACACTGAGAATGTAAAATTTTTATCCAGTAAATTCTAAGGTTAGATTAAATAATGAAATAAAATTAAGCAAAGGAAGTTCATGTCATACAGATTCTTATGGAATTAGTACATTTAATACTTTGTGATTTTTTTACTATTACATTTCTGTTTTAATAACAAACTTACTATAATCAAAGATAACAAAGCATTAAATATAATTACATGTAGTATGATAAGGATAACATAAGTTTTCACCAATGATATAGGAATATTATAAACACGGATTAACACTCCGCAGTTTAAGTTATATATCTACATATTATATGAATTACGCCTTGTAGCCAGTGGTAAGTAAAATACTATTTCTCAACTTTTAATTTACAAACATATTTGCACGAAACTATTTTGTTAATAGGTACAGTTGTATTTAAAAAAAAAGGGTACAAGTGTTAGAAAGAGACATCAGGGTCAGCCTATTTGCGTAAAACTGGCGGTGATTATTGAGAAGACAGTAAGCAAAGGATGAGTAGGATGAGGATGGTGCCGTGTGTGACGTCATCTAGTTTAGATAATAAAAACAAAACTACTGTAACCTAACAAAAGTATGACTTAGCTTTCTTTGTGTTCAGAGGCGAGAACGCCATGACCACTGCCCGACCGGCTTCGTCATTGCGTTGACTCATCAGGAGCGGGTAGATCTGTCATGGAATATCTCCACTCTGAACGTATATATATATATATATATATATATATATATATATATATATATATATATATATATATATATATACAGAAGCGCATAAAATATGCTTTCATTTAATACCAAATTGTATGGGTCTATCTCCTTTGGTTTAAGAGATATTCAATTGTTTTTCAAAAAAAAATCTCACTTCCAGCCGCCGCCACTGAAATGTTAGGAGACTTTTGTTTATTTTAAAATGGCAGAAAATTATTTGTGGTCCTGTAGTATTTTAAAATCTCTTAATTTTCATATTTTTTTTAATAATATCACTGTTTGTAAATTCAACTTTTTGTTTAATCGCACCACTACCCCTTCCTTGCTGTTCATGTCAATCGACTCCTCGTTTGATATTCGTTCTTTTTTATCAAACACGTCTTATACCTAATATTAATAATTTTCAAAATATTTTCAGTTTATTTGTCAAATTGCTATTTTAACACAAAAAGACTGAAAATGGAGTTATTAAGTTGGCCTTGGGATTGTAGTTTCTTACTAAAAATATATTTCAAGTAAAAACAAGACGTAATATAATAATTACAAATTGATTTAATGAATTATTTTAAATTTAATAGACCTTTTTGAACAAAATTAATGCATAAAACACCCTTGCTTCTAGGCAAATTTAAATCAGTCCTTAGTAAAATTTCTGAAGTACTCAATTTGATTATGTTCAGATCAACGATTTCATATTTACGTCTTTTTGTAAATGTAAACGTATAAAGATGGTCATGAAATTTTAGTTCCATGCTAAAGAATTGTTTAATCAAGTTGTATTAATTTATACAAGAAACTTTGGTGTTCTTTAATATCTATCAATTACAAGTTTTTGAGATACTTTCAATTCTACTGTAAAAATTCAAATCTTCGAAAGTATTTTTAAATTATTTTTTTATCTATTGGCGTTGCCAAATTTGTCTTAATATTGTAAATTAGCTATGCATCCTTTTCAATAAATTAGGCTTACGAAAATATCTGT
The DNA here is from genome assembly GCA_036346205.1 of Vesta saturnalis. Classification (NCBI taxonomy): domain Eukaryota; kingdom Metazoa; phylum Arthropoda; class Insecta; order Coleoptera; family Lampyridae; genus Vesta; species Vesta saturnalis. The sequence goes on from JARFJB010001509.1 coordinate 17,321, forward strand.
AAATATGTATTATTTTTATATGCAATACTGTGTAATAAAATTAACAAATACAAGTTACAACAAAATAAGACCAATAAAATGAAAAAAAAAAATCAAAAATCAATTTCTCATTAAATGCTCAAATGTTCTTCCTTCAACTTCAATGTATTTATTAACACATCACACAAAATTACTTTTCACTAAGTCTAACGTCGGCCATGTGATATTTTGAAAAACATTTCCTATTCTTTCCTTCATATTTTCTGATATGGCTGGAATTTTTTATACACATGATCTTTTACGTAACCCCACAAAAAGAAATCGAGTGGGGTCATATTAGGTGACCTCGGTGGCCAAGAAATGGGTCCTCCTCCACCTATCCACTAATTTTCTTTCCAGTGGTTCGTACGTCTCGATCGTAGTGGGCGGGCGCACCATCATGCTGGAACTACTTATTTCTATAAATTGCTTCATTAATATTTTGAAGACGGTTAGGTAGCACATCTCGCCGGTTATAGAATATCTTCAAAAAAATAAAGACCTATAACATGGGACCCAATAAGCCCCCCCTACACATTTACTGAACACCGACTTTTTTTTGTCAACATGCCTGGACCAATGAGGATTTTCAGTGCTGTTAAAATGCATGTTATGTCTGTTCATCAACCCATTACTTTTGAAGGTAGCTTCGTCACTAAATAATATAGAATTGAGAAAATTTGGAACTTCTGCATTTTTTTGCAAAAATTAATTCCTCGTTCAAAATCTTTACCATATAGTTGTTGATGAAGTTCTACATGGTATCTATAGTATTTATGGGCATTTAATATATTGTTCACGTGATATTCGTGAAGCACTTACATGAGGATTTTCTTGGATTGCAAGTAAAACTGTAAGTTGGTTTTCATCATTTCCCACGCCTTAAGTCGCGGCTTTTTTTCATTGCTTACTTGCCAGTAAGCAATTTTTTTGACATTCTCCAAGAGTGAAAATAATTAAAACCATTTCCTGAATATTTAGTCATTTTCAACTCTTGGAATAAATTAAAATACAAATTAGGTTCAAACTGCATAGTACCAATTCTTATAAAAAGACATAGAGAATGTAAAAGTCGATTTTAACATAATCAAATTGAGTACTTCAGAAATTTTACCAAGGGCTGATTTAAATTTAAAAATTTTATGAAGGATTGATTTAAATTTTGAGTGGCTTGTGTAAGAGTATGCACCAATTTTGTTAAGAAAATTCTGTTAAATTTGGAATAATTTAATTCAGTCAGTTTGTAATTATATTAACTCTTGTTTTCACTTGGAAAATTTTTTAGCATGAAAAAGAACGCCAAAGTTTCTTTTATAAATTAATGCAACTTGATTAAAACGTTCTTTAGCATGAAACTACAATTCCAAGACCATCTTTATACGTTTACGTTTACAAAAAGACGTAAAAAATGAAATAGTTGATCTGAACATCATCAAATTGAGTATTTCAGAAATTTTACTAAGGAATGATTTAAATTTGCCTAGAAGCAAGAGTGTTTTATTCATTAATTTTGTTCAAAAAAACCTGTTAAATTTAAAATAAACACCCATCCTCCTTGTGTAAGGAACTCAATTATGCTAAGTGAAACGTGGACACTGAAAATCACCATCCATAAAGTAAGCTCAAAAATGTACAAAGCTATGTAACTAAATTCGGGGGATTAATTAAACAATCGTGTAACTATTAATAACTCCATCAGGTGCTACAAAAAAAATGTATCCTCAAAATGTTCCATTACAACTATTTCTTAAAAACCTGCCGCCATCAGTAAAACTGTGGAAAAGGTGAGTTGAAAATTAATTAAGCTACTTTAATTTGTGTAAGTTTCTTACCCACCATGGGCACACGGGTTTTACGTATGACAACTGGAATGTTTCTTCCTACAGGAGGTTCTTATGGAAAGTTAATCACCAAGCTCTTCATAAATGTTTACTACACACGAAGAATTATTGGAAAATTTTACATTCTTTTACAAGAGCTTGGTCGCAAAGAAAAATTTACAAAACAAGATGTCTCCATTGCTGGAGAGGAAAGAAAATTTTATTGTATAACTAAACACAAACGGAAATATTTACAAAAAATAAGGTAAAACGATGGCAAGGTGATATTTAGTCACCTTACCATTTTAATAATATAATGGAATTAAAACATTTATATATATATATATATATATATATATATATATATATATATATATATATATATATATATATACATAGGCTCCTTATTTGTGTACAATTAGTCTGCTATTGTCAGGGTATTTTGAACACCCTGTATATGCATTGGGTAATTTTGTGTGTAATTTTATTCACTTAGTTAGATTCTATATATTTTTGTTTGTGTAGTTACGTAATTTTCATTAAGAAAAGTCAGTGTGGTTTTTTTTTGGAATTTTGAATACAATCTTCAGTTTATTGCCCGAATCATATGTAAAGTTTTATTGAGATAAATTCGTTTAGTTTTGTTACCTAGTTTCAGTATAAAGAAGTGTTGTTATCGCATTGGTGCCGTACTGTCGCATTCGTGTAGAGGAACAGCTGGAGAGTCGGAATGTTGATTTTCATCCGTGTAAGTAATATGGATGGGAATCGTGTCGAAGGAAAGTGCAAACATTGCAGTTTCTTCGCCTGAAGTCGAGATAGCATCGTAAATTTAAGGGGGTAGAAATTTTAAAATTAAAATGGTTGATTGGTTTGTTTGAATGAATTTGTATGGAGGGGAGCGTTTTTTTAAGATGGCGAGAAAGTAATTTTGAATGGGAGAGTGTCTGTCTTAAGCCTTTGAAGCGTAAAGTCGTGCGTGTAGGTGAAGCGTCGAATTATCGGAAGTGGGGTTTCATCATTGTGCGAGCTCCTAGTGAAAGTTAAGGGAGTAGCGTTGAGGACTTGAAAGAATAGTCGATTATAACCAAGTTTGGGATATTTTTTGTGAAGTAACATTTCAACCGGGCTCGCGCATAAAGTTAGTTTAGTGAAGAAGAACGGCATCTTCGAGTGCGTTTATGATAGAAATTTGGTTCCTGTTTATTGTAGTGCGAACCTGAGGACTATTGAATTTTCGTTAGTAACGAGATATAATTAAAGAACCCCTTTCCTAAAATTTAAGTGTACGCAGTGAACGATCGCCCACACACACACATACCGTTTAGGATTGTTCTGTTCGTAATTGAACCTATTAACGTAAGCTGTACAAAACGATTTGTTGAGTGTTTTATTTTGTTTGTCGAACTTTAACATCCTCGAATTAAAAGAAATTATTAAAGTGATTTAAGTTAGTTTATGCTGCTTCAATAAGTTACGAGGCATTATGTTGAAAAGCAAGTTGAATGCGTGGTAGAGACCTGGGGGAGGCAGCTTCCTGTCATCGACCAGCAGTAATACAGTGGACTGCACGAGTCGTATCCGACGCTATCGCCGAGCAAGGATTATCGCCTATTTGCCTGTGTGACCTAGGTAATGTAATTTATATTTTGTTTGGTGATCTTGCGACTTAAAAGAATAAAATTTGATTGTGTTTTTATGTAATGTGTGTTAACGAAGGAACCTGTTGGAAGTAATTAATTTTTTTTTTTTTTTAACTTATTGTGTCATTTTGTTAACGTTTTCGGAGTTTCCTTTGTCTATTTAGTAGCTATTTAAGGTGTTTTGTTTTTTTTATACCATTAATATTTTATGCAAGGAGGTAAATAAAATCTTACCTTCATTATTCAGTTATATATATATATATATATATATATATATATATATAGGAGTCCAAATTTATTGAATTTCTTTGAATACAATTTAGTTTAAGATAGTTTTGCTACTGGCCAGAATTCAATGAGGTATAAAATTAAGAAGATACGATTACCTTGATGTTCAAATCGACCTGTTTACATTTTAATTGTTTTATTTATTTATTTTGATTTAATAGATGTTTAACTTAGTTACTATTTTGGTATTTATTTTGATATTAAGCCTGGATATAGGGTGATGATTTATTGCTCGAATAGTAAAGCGTCGCCGCGTTTTATTTGAGAAAAGTTGGAGTGTTGATGTTTTTTTTGTTTTGTTTGATAGGCAAATTAAACTAACGTAACGTAAATTACAAGTTTAGAAAAGAGCTGTAACCGAATTGAGGTCAGTTGGTTTGTGTTATTTTGATTAGTTTAAGGTAGTAATTTAACGTAAGGGGAACATTAGAGATTTGTATTGAATTTGAATATTGCTGCACGGTGGTAAGTTGATCAGGTAAGGTGCAGTTTTTGAAGCCTTTTCAGGTGAAGCAGTATTGTGGAACCTGAGTTACGAGCGTTACGACGTGGTAAGTGTGGTAAGTTGGGTATTCGGACCACTGCGTACCGTCGTTTTATTCGCATTTTAAAACACCCTGGTGTGTTCTTTAGAATATCCTGGCGCCGACCGGAACCTATTGTGACATTTTCCCGATTCCAACTTTGCTAGAAACGTAAGCTACGGAGACGAGACTGCTTTGTCCCAATAGACCCTCACCCGCACGCCGAGCTAGCCGTGCAAAAACCAGGTTTATCTTTTACCTTGTCCTAGTGACCATTTTTACCGTAATACTATTACGGACTATAATTACATCTTATGATAGTGCTTAGCCTAAACCTTAACAACCATGTACATGTCATGGAGAGTGATGCTCCAGTAAGCAACCTCTAGTATTCTATGAAAATATGACTTAAGAACTAAATACTTATTTAAGTAAAACGATCGGTAAGGTCAGTTGGTTTGAATATTTTTAATCTCCTGGGTTCATCTTCATCTTCAAGGAGTGTGGGTATCAGTTGATTAGGGTGCGTCATAATCTTGGCTTTGCATTTAGCACTAATTTTTGCAATTTCTTGATTTATTGTGGGCATGCGTAAGTCAGTGTGCAGTAGATTATTTGGTACGTTGACTATTCTTCTTAATATTTTATTTTGATACCGCTGTATGATTTTGAGATTTGATTTACTTGCAGTGCCCCAGAGACATCCCATATGTCCAAATAGGTTTTAATATGGATGTATACAGCAAGAGTTTATTGTCGACAGGTAGTGAAAAGTTCCTCCCAAGTAACCAGTAGATTTTACTGAATTTTATTCCTAACTGTTTTCTTTTATTAAATATATGACTACGCGATGTCAGTCTTCTATCGAGATGTAACCTTAAATATTTTATTGCATCTTTTTACAGTATTCGAGCAGTATTTAGATATACTGGGGGATAGTTTCCATGTTTGAGTGCG
>JARFJB010001510.1:0-21474 GCA_036346205.1 Vesta saturnalis
AAAATTTTCCTTAAAAAATAATGTCTGCTTTTTTGCCGCTAAATTACGCGTCGTATCAAGAAATCGCATAGAACATAATTAATCGTATGTTTAAGGCCTATGTTAGGGCGTTTTTATATCTTTAAAATATGCATCTGTTTTTATACTAATAGATAAAAACCAAAAACTCACACTAATAAACCCCCCTTCTCTGCCGCTGGATTTCTCCCAAATCAGATCTAAGTCCAGTGAAAACAAGCTTAAATACAACGTAGATATTTTAGTTCTGGAGTTATCGTGAATACTAACATACATCCACATACACAGACACACACACATTCAGACATCACGGCCGATCTTGGCGAAATTTGGCCAAAAGTTGTAAAATGAGCTAATAAGTCGATTTAGCGATAGTGAAGCAAAAGTCGATTGCATAACCTTCTGTACCTATATATGTATATGTAGGTTGGAAAGTAATTAGGTGAAAATAATTTTGTTCAATTGCGCGTGAAAACCGAAAATCTAGTGCGTCGACGTAGGAAATGAAATAAATTAAACCATTGACACGTCGTCGTAGAATATTTAAAAAACGTAGCAGGTCTAAACCATCATCAATATTTAGCCGCCCAATATATCCATGCCACTTTCCAAAGTGAAAGAAAGTAACTCAAATAGAAATAGACGAACTTATTCATGAACCTGATTACCGATAGTTAAAAATTTATTCGAGATTTTGAAACTCCTTAAAATATACGATGTGGATAGTGTTTGATAATGATAATAATAAAAAAAATCCAATTAGAAACAACTATTACATTTGCATATCTGGTGCTGGTACTACAACTATGAAATACTTGCCTTAGAAAACAGGCACCTAGTATTTAGATTATTCCTACATAAAAAAATAAATAAGTATTATCTATAATATGAAAATGTAAACTTTCACGATTATCACACTTAATAAGATGCGTATCCTTTTTGGGTTTTTTAATGGTGTATTTTAAATTATACAATTTTTCAGCTTTGACAAAATTGTTTTCAACATCTTTAACAATTTTAATAGATACTACTACTGCCGAAGATAACTGTAAGTGTTATCGAAACGTTTAGATTGTATAATTCAAAATACACCATCAAAAAAAAACAAAAACAGACGTATTTATTAAGTATATCGGAACAAAGTGTGTTATATTTTGTAGGTAACTATAAAACAACCAAACCACCCTGTATATATTATGTTCATCCGTATTTAATGTAATATTATGAAATTAACATAAAAGTCACTCACGAAATACAAGATATCGTTATAATAATTTCAAAGCCTATTTATTTTTGGTAGCTCACACTATGCCTTTATGATTCACCCTGTATGATCAGTATAGATTTGCGAAATTGTGAGTGTGTAGATATATACTTTAAGAAATAAAATATATATGGCGAAATGGTAGAGATATTAAGTGGTTGCAAAAATCTATTGTAAATAATTCGTGAATCACCCAGTAACAGTAAATATTTTTTGCGGAACTTTTAATGTACATCGAACTAAGCTTACATTACACTTATATAGGTAACATCCAATCAGTTTAGCTTTTCAGTTTAAATAAGAAAAACTAATAAATTCAACATTTCTCAACTTTTACGCCTTGTATCTCGAAAACTGGTCATAGTATCGGATTTAAAATTCATATCTCTTGAGAGACTACTACAAATAATATGTACTGAAAAAATGGGTACATTTAACCGAGGAAATTTTTAAATGCAGGGTATTAACTTGTAATAAATAAATCACTCTGTATATATTGAAGTTTATATATACAAATGTATTAATAGTATCAACTTTCTCAAATATCAATTCGGAAGTACAGCGTTTTGAATTAAGTCATTACAAAAATAATTGTATATTGTGGCTTATTCTGTAAAACACCCTGTATAATAAATATTTATTGTGCAACATTTTATCGTGAAAATACCATGTTGGATAGTAACTTTTGAAAAAAATGGTTTCCTGAAGTTATACTGTAAAGAGTGAGTTTCTGCAAAAAACTATCTTCATATATTTGTGAATCGCCCTGTAGTTATAAATATTTTGAACTGTATGTATTTACTAATGTATTGCTTAAATATGCAGTAAACTTAATTATGCCATTTTTCCATTACTTGGATGCGGGGTCCTTTGTGTGTGGTCACCTGTTTATAAACAAGTCGTCCATAGCAACGAATATTTCAAAGGTAACGCGAATTTTATTTTATTTTACTTTATTCAGTTTGTCAATTGTAGTGTGAATAAAAGAGTTACTTCATCCTTTTTATTAAACGATTGTTTTAATAATGAGATTTAACATACAAAATGGCTATTTTATTAACAGGAATTGGAAAAAATGTCCTTTAATGAAACTAAACAACTATTAACTCACCCTACATCGAGTACGGGATGAAACCATTCATATATACAGGGTATTCCAATAAGTGCGCAGCGGTTAATAGTTACTCATGAAAAAATGTCATAATGAAACTTATAATATGGCATTTAAGCTATAATCCAAAATTATAGCCAAGAATATAGGATGTACCAAAAGAGAGTAATGCCAAATAAATATATTTTTCTTAAATGTAATTTTTGTGTAACAAATTTATATGATATTTATTTAAATAATAATAAGATCATTCAAAATAAAAGATTGTTAAACGTAACATAAGGACTATCGCTACTTCTTCAGATGTTGATACACTACCATTTTGTTGTAGACATATATTGAACCTGTTAATTAACAATTTATTTACATTTCGTAACATCAAGGCAGTAACTGAATAAAATGCTACTCTTGTTTTTGCTGCTGTGGTGTTTTGTTGTTTTATCCCCATAAGACAAAACAAGTTGCGTCAGATCTGGGGACCTTGGAGGGCACGAAACAGGTCCTCCTCTTCTGGCACAACAACGTGAGAATTGTACATCCAGAGTATTTCGGATTCCAATGTTTAAATAAGCAGGCGCCCAGTCTAAGTGGAAGCACACCCTGCTCAACAGTTGTAGCTATATGTTTTCGAGCAGATTATCAAGATTTTTATTTCAAAAATTTTGAAAAATGTTCCTATTGCGGTGTCCATAAAAATGGGGCTATGTTATGTGGTCTTCAATTATTCCTTCCCATACATTTACACTCCACCTACGTTGCTGGTCAAGAGTTCTCATAAAAAGTGGATTGGCATCGACACAAAAGTACAAATTATGCCTGTTTCATAACCATTGTTGAGGAATATCGCCTCATCGGTGAACAATACAATATTCCAAAAACGTTCCTCTTCTCCAATTCGAACAAGACCCCAATTGCATGAACGTATCCTATTTTTGAAGCCTTGTCCTTTAAGTGCTGGATTTAGTTAGACACGATATGGATGCAACCTATTCTTACTCAACATTTTATTCACACAAGTTTAACCTAAGGTCAAAAAATCACTTATGTCTTCTGTACTCTATGTAGGTCTTCAACAACAAATGTGACAACGTTAAATGCATAATCTTCGTTTAGAATTGTATTCATTATTTCATGCTTCTCGTACTTCACTGTCCCACTCCTGCCACATCACTATCAGTCCTTGAAATGATCTTACATTTTGATGCCTTCTCTCAGGAAATCTGACACCGTACACTCTGAGACAATTGTTTGAGCATTCTTCAAGGATGTAAATCATTTTAATTGATTCTTAAATTGTGTACTTTATTTTTATTACAAAATACTCCTTATTAAAAAAGATAATATGGACAAGATGTCACCAAATGTTACATGATTATACCAATAATTAGTTGCACTGTCATGCCAACAAGAAGTTCTTCGAATCCTTGTGTTATGCCGTCTGTGATTTTTCTCATTTTCTTTGTAAATCTTCGGAGAAACCTTATTATCTCACCATAGTATTTTCTGAATGACCATACTTTAATCTTTTCAACGGCAAAATAATATATAGTGTGTTATGTTTAAGAAATTATTATTGAGAAATTTTGGACACCCTGCATGATAGAATCCAGGAGTAAAAATGGTTCGGGATGAACTAAGGGAAATTAACGAACAGTGGCAGAGGTATAACAGTTCCTAAAGAGTATGTTTTTCCTAAATCTTTAAAGAAAATTTCATAACTCGGCAACACTGCATTTGACAATCTTACAAATATATAGGTGTATATAGAACTTGCAGTGGCTTCATTTGCCACTAGGGTATTCCCTTTAAAAAAGTATCATTTTTAGTAGTACTCACTTTCGGTACACCATGTATTCTTGTCAATAGGTTTTATCAAAGATGACACATTACAAGTTCTATTAAGAACTATTGACCGACGCGCGCTTATTGGACTATCCTGCATAAATATAACGTAGGGGCATTATTAATGAATTTTGTGTAAGTTTAATAAGAAATACAAAAAAAAAGTATAACTGAATTGCATAGAACACTATTATTTGAAAGATAATTTTTATCGAAAAATTCTAATCCTAACCGATTTTCAATTCAATTCACTCACTTCTCTGGAAATCAATTTAAAGATAACAAAAAATGAGGACTGAAGTACATGAAACCCTCTAAAAGGAGTGATGGAAACACCATTAAATAGACCCATTAAATAGACAAGATGATTTGTGGGAAGATTTCTTGCCTCAAAGTACTAACCCTGGCCAAATTTAAAATTAATTAGTTCACTCCGGAAATTAAAAAAATGAGAATTAGATTATACATGGTGTTTCAAAAATGTCTGCCAAAATTTCTAGGACGTATTCTGTGTGTAAAATTAAGTTAATTTTGTCAAATGAACATATGGTCCAAAGGGCACCATTTCCGAAATACAGGGTGTTGCAATTTCAAAAATGGATGTTTGCTTTTGATTTCTCAGGAACAATCTAATATTATGTACATTACTCACACCCTATACGAGTCATACACTGATGCTCGCGATACTCAATTATTCGATACAGTAGCGGAGGTACGCCCAAGTCGAAAGAGTTTTGCAGATTGAAGTTTTACGCCACTAGATGTACTCGAATTTTGTTTCCATTTCGGTATTTGCTAACTCAATATACACAAATAAGGTCACCTGCGATTTTGTGATTTGACGGCTCGTTTTCAACATGAACAAGAAAATTTGATTTCATGTACTTCTTAGCGTACGCCATTGGTTCACTATCTGAAAATATGTGAAGATGAAGAAAACATCAAGGCAAATAAAATTTCAAATAGTATTTTTTTGTAAATCGCTTCGTTTCAGAGATACAGGATGTTGTACATAAACATAAAACTTAAAATGAGGTGTGATAATCAAATACGTATAATCATTTGACAAGATTAGCTTAATTTCACACACGATACGCCCTAGAAATTTTGGCAGATATTTTTGAAACACCATGTATAAAACCTCTCTAAAGAAGTGCTGGGAACATTCGCAACAATGTGAAATGATTCAGTATTTATTCCTTAAACAAAGATAAATATATGCATAAGTTTAGTCTAGCAAGTGAGAGACAAGGGTGTATGCATTTCGCGCCAATTATGTGCTGCTAACAACCATATTTTGGGTTTTCGCTTCAGTCTATCGTGCGAGGTTAACCCTGAGCTAGCGGACATTGTACGAAGATCTTTAGAAGTGGTAAATATTGTGCCATAAAACCTATTATTTTATGGTAGGTATATATATAGTTTAACTTAAATCGAAATACATTATCAGTAATTATACTTACTTTTATAATTATAATTAAAAGCTACACTAACTCCCCATTAATACCCCATAAGGAAAGTGTAAGTCGTACCCATGGAAGGGTCATTATGATCCAGAGGTACAACAGGCGCGGGTCACACGGGCGGGAAGCTACGGGGGCGGCAAGCCGAGGAGGCGATGGTAGACACTCTGTTACAGAAAAATTCGAAAAGCGATAAATTGTAAATAACTATGAAACAAACATAACATGCACGTACAAATATTTCACATACTTCATCTTGGTCCTAGGTTTTGTCTAAGCGCAGCATATTAAAATCTCCAAATACTCCTTTATTCTTTAGGTAATTGGCACTTATTCCGTATTCTACAATAGATAATACTAAGGAATTAACAAGTTTAACTTAGGTTGCCGTGGGATTAAACGTCAATTCATGTACAATTTTCTTAAGTGAAAATACGCTTTTTGTATACATTTACTAGGTGGTCCTTAAAGCGTAAATTATAATCCATAAGTAAACCTAAATTACGACCCCCGTGTCTTGCGAAGGTAAAGTATCGTTGTTCAAAGTTAAATTAATCGCAGATAGAACTTTTTCGCTAGCACAAGCTTTCCCGAAAACCAAGACTACAGATTATTTTTGAATTTATCAACAATATTCTAGATTTTAATTGATAATCTCATTAGCAGTGCTGACCTCCCTGAATCAAATGATAAGTATAACTGCGTATCATCCGCATAAAGATGACTCGTATATATATATATATATATATATATATATATATATATATTGAACTGTTATTTTAATGCAAATATACCCGATCATACGTTTTGCAAGCCAATTTACACTGATTTTAAATTGCTTTATTATTGATAATTATTCTGATTACACTTTGAAATTAATTGTAATGCCTAACTAGCATAACAGTCGCATATTAGGACTCTTCACAGGGGAAAGGGATCAAATTTAGAAGACAATTTAAAACTATTCGGGAAAGTAAATTATTAGCTTGTAGATTTATATTATTAATTTTGAATTTTATAATTATGGGTAATGTGGTTAATATGTGCATCCAATTTGGAAACCAACTTTATTATGATTAAAGTAATAGAAAATAATTTTAAACATTCTGATTAATTTGCATTGAGTTGTAGCCAATTTATATTTTATTATTTTCTGTTCGTTCGAAGACATTGAAATGTAATTTTTATATTGCATCGCGATATATGTGCAACTCCCTATAATTCTACAGTACTTCTATTTATAAGCTCTGGTTAGAAAACCCAAATTCATCTTTTGTTATCAACAACTACTATTTCATATGTTTTCTTAATTCTGATTGGCTAACGCTTTTCTCTATTTTAATTTTAACTTCGAAATCTTATAACTCTTGAACCCCTTAATCTATCTTAAAACTAAAAACATTTTTTAAATCTAGACAAAATTTCGAATAAAATAAGTCTTTACACGATCTATTTGCTCTACTTATTAAACATGTTAATTTTTACACTGATTTCTTGATTATTACTAATTTTATGCACTTTTCAGGCCTGGAATTGATTTCCACATGAATATGGGATGCTACTACATGTAAATACACATCCTTTATATGCCTAAGGCCAATTTGAAAGGAAAATTATCTGAAATTTCCATATACCCTTAAAAACTAATTTTGGTAAAATTGTCACTAATATAGCGATTTGTGACTCGAGATTGAGGCTAGTTTATTATTTTTAGCTCTTATAATTTATTTAGGCCAATTGGTCCCATTCTATAACAATTTTATATAAATTTTATGCGAGGAAATGGCATAACCTTAAATCAAAACAGTAATTTTAAATGTTAAATTTTACATTCTTAGGCACTTTAAATGTTTGTGAAAGTGTATATCCTTATTGTATATGTCTTATATTAATTTATTTTCACTCTTTTGGAAGTTTATAAGTTCTAATACGACTTGTGTAGAATTGTTAAATATTTAAATTGTTAACTAATTTAAGGCTGTAAATGTTAATTATTTACAATAACTCCAGAACTGCTGGATTATTTATGTCTTATTGTTAATAACAAATGTATTTATTTTGTTTTTTTCTCAGTTTTTGCACTTATTTTACGTTTTCGCACTAACACGAACGTTTTCACATATCTTGTCTGCGTACACTGTAGTTGTAACATTGATATCTGTCTAAAGCTAGATTTTATGGACAATTTTGAAAAAAAAATCAAGAATAACTTTTTTTCGATTTCGGCTTTATTTCGCCGCTAACCGCCATTCTGTATTTTTTCTAAATAAAATTATATCTGTGTTGTTTTTTAAGATATTTTCATAAAAATTGGTACACGGATGTATCTTACAAAGGCACAACATAGGAAAAATATTCATTTACGTAATTTAATTTTTTTCAAAATGGCGGCCATGTCAATTCTTTAACGTGGAATTACGAAAAAACCGTAGCCCAAATGAAAATTTTACAAGACACTAAATAATTTGTAAATTAATTTATCTTCCTAATGACACCTTGTTTGTTGCAATCGGTTAAGAAATAAGGAAGATTGTAGTTTTCACGTTACGCGTTACTAGTTAATCGCGGTGCGGGAGTAATTCAAACAGCAAGTAGGCGGCAGGCTTTGTTCGCACAAGAAAAGACGTGGTCGAAAAATAAATAAATACAATAGCGTAAATAATAATAAATAGCATAAATAAATAAATACAACTGTCACTGCACCAATCAATTTATTTACAAAGGAAAATAAAATTACCTTTTCAGGCTAAATTTATGTTTTACTAATTAAAAAAGCAACTATAAAAACTTTCACAACAAAGTTCGCGGTCGCGGGGACTCAGCTAGGTCGATATTACTGATTTATTTGAAATTTATCTAAGTAAGGTTATTTTGCATTTAGTATAAACACATTCAATAATGTCACTTTATTAAAATTGCGGTATACTGTTATCTAACCTGCTACATTTTCAATACAATGCCGCAACAATGAAAACATCTGATAATAATTAACGAACAGCTGTTAAATGTTAACGAAACAAACGCATTACTACCAGTGACAGTTCCGTGTTGACTTTTATCTTTAGGGACATTTAAAATCCCTGGTCTACGCAACTCCGGTTGCCAATGTTGGAGAGCTGAGACAGCGGATTGAGCATGGAATGAGACAAATCAGGGATACGCCAGGACTGTTACGAGTTAGGGAATCCATGTTACGTCGACTGCGGCAATGTGTTTTAGCAACGGTGGTCACTTTGAAACTAATATGAGCAATTTGTTGACCAAAATATTTATTGGATTTGCTTTATGAGAATTGTTGTATTTATTTATTTATTTATGCTATTTATTATTATTTATGCTATTGTATTTATTTATTTGGCGACCACGTCCTTTCTTGTGCGGACCAAGCCTGCCGCCTAATTGTCGTTTGAATTACTCGCGCACTGAATTAACTAGTAACGTAACGTGAAAACTACATATCTTCCTTATTTCTTAACCGATTTCAACAAACAACTGTCATTAGGAAGATAAATTAATTTCAAATTATTTAGTCTCTTGTAAAATTATTTGGGCACGGTTTTCGTAATTCCACGTTAAAAATTAACATGGCCGCCATTTTGAAAAAATTAAATTACGTAAATGAATATTTTTCTATGTTGTGTCTTTAGATAATCCGTGTACATTTTATAAATATCTTAAAAAAAACAGATATAATTTATTTAGAAAAATACAAAATGGGTTGCGGCTAAATGAATGAAATCGAAAAAGTTATTCTTGATTTTTCAAAATTGTCCATAAAATCTAAAAACTATATCCAACCTTTTGTAAATATATATATATATATATATATATATATATATATATATATATATATATATATATATATATATATATATATATATATATATATATATATATATATATAATGTGTGTGTGTTGTGTGTGTGTGTGTGTGTGTGTGTGTGTGTGTGTGTGTGTGTGTGTGTGTGTGTGTGTGTGTGTGTGTGTGTGTGTGTGTGTGTGTGTGTGTGCGTGTGTGTGTGCGTGTGCGTGTGCGTGTGCGTGTGCGTGTGCGTGTGCGTGCGCGTGTGCGTGCGCGTGTGCGTGCTGCGTGTGCGGTGCGCGTGCGCGTGCGCGTGCGCGTGCGCGTGCGGCGTGCGCGTGCGCGTGCGCGTGCGCGTGCGCGTGCGCGTGCGCGTGCGCGTGCGCGTGCGCGTGCGCGTGCGCGTGCTGGTGCGTGTGCGTGCGCGCGTGCGCTGTGCGCTGTGCGCGTGAGCGCGTGAGCGCGTGTACGCGTGGGCGCGTGAGCGCGTGTGCGCGTGTGCGCGTGCGCGTGTGCGCGTGCGTGTGCGCGTGCGCGTGTGCGCGTGCGTGTGGACTGCGTTTGAGTGCCTGCGTGTGTGACTGCGTGTGAGTGACTGCGTGTGGTGACTGTGTGAGTGACTGTGTGTGGTGACTGTGTGTGAGTGCCTGTGTGTGGTGACTGTGTGTGAGTGACTGTGTGGTGACTGTGTGTGAGTGACTGTGTGTGAGTGACTGTGTGTGGTGACTGTGTGTGGTGACTGTGTGGTGACTGTGTGTGGTGGCGTGTGTGAGTGGCTGTGTGTGAGTGGCTGTGTGTGAGTGGCTGTGTGTGAGTGACGTGTGTGGTGACGTGTGTGGTGACTGTGTGGTGACTGTGTGAGTGACTGTGTGTGAGTGACTGTGTGTGAGTGACTGTGTGTGAGTGACTGTGTGTGAGTGACTGTGTGTGAGTGACTGTGTGTGAGTGACTGTGTGAGTGACGTGTGTGAGTGACCGTGTGTGAGTGACCGTGTGTGAGTGACCGTGTGTGGTGACCGTGTGTGAGTGACCGTGTGTGAGTGACCGTGTGTGAGTGACCGTGTGTGGTGACCGTGTGTGAGTGACCGTGTGTGAGTGACCGTGTGTGAGTGACCGTGTGTGGTGACCGTGTGTGAGTGACCGTGTGTGAGTGACCGTGTGTGGTGACCGTGTGTGGTGACCGTGTGTGGTGACCGTGTGTGGTGACCGTGTGTGAGTGACCGTGTGTGAGTGACCGTGTGTGAGTGACCGTGTGTGAGTGACCGTGTGTGAGTGACCGTGTGTGGTGACCGTGTGCGAGTGACCGTGTGCAGTGACCGTGTGCAGTGACCGTGTGCAGTGACCGTGTGCAGTGACCGTGTGCAGTGACCGTGTGGTGACCGTGTGTGGTGACCGTGTGTGAGTGACCGTGTGTGGTGACCGTGTGTGGTGACCGTGTGTGGTGACCGTGTGTGGTGACCGTGTGTGGTGACCGTGTGTGGTGACCGTGTGGTGACCGTGTGTGGTGACCGTGTGTGGTGACCGTGTGTGTGACCGTGTGTGGTGACCGTGTGAGTGACCGTGTGTGAGTGACCGTGTGTGAGTGACCGTGTGTGGTGACCGTGTGTGGTGACCGTGTGTGAGTGACCGTGTGTGAGTGACCGTGTGAGTGACCGTGTGTGGTGACCGTGTGTGGTGACCGTGTGTGAGTGACCGTGTGTGGTGACCGTGTGTGAGTGACCGTGTGTGAGTGACCGTGTGTGGTGACCGTGGTGGTGACCGTGGTGGTGACCGTGTGTGAGTGACCGTGTGTGAGTGACCGTGTGTGGTGACCGTGTGTGAGTGACCGTGTGTGGTGACCGTGTGAGAGTGACCGTGTGTGGTGACCGTGTGTGAGTGACGGTGTGTGTGACTGTGTGTGTGACTGTGTAGTGGGTGTGTGGTGACTGTGTGAGTGACTGTTGTGGTGACTGTGTGTGAGTGACTGTGTGTCTGTGCGTCTGTGCGTCTGTGCGTCTGTGCGTCTGTGCGTCTGTGCGCCTGTGCGCCTGTGCGCCTGTGCGTCTGTGTGCGTCTGTGTGCGTCTGTGTGCGTCTGTGGCGTCTGTGCGTCTGTGTCGTCTGTGCGTCTGTGTGCGTCTGTGTGCGTCTGTGTGCGTCTTGTGCGTCTGTGTGCGTCTGTGTGCGTCTGTGTGCGTCTGTGTGCGTCGTATGCGTCTGTGTGCGTCTTGTGCGTCTGTGTGCGTCTGTGCGTCTGTATGCGTCTGTGCGTCTTGTGCGTCTGTGTGCGTCTATGTGCGTCTGTGTGCGTCTGTATGCGTCTGATGCGTCTGTGTGCGTCATAGTGCTCTATGTGCGTCTGTATGCGTCTGTGTACGTCGACTGTGTATCTGTATGCGTCTATGTGCGTCTGTGTGCGTCTGTGTGCGTCTGTGTGCGTCTTGTCAGTCTGTGCGTCTGTTGCGTCTTGTCGTCTATATGCGTCTTGTGCGTCTTGTGCGTCTATGTGCGTCTATGTGCATCTGTGTACGTCTTGTGCGTCTGTAATCATATGTACTCATGTGCGTCATGTCTGTTCTATTGTGCGTCTGTTACAGTTTACATGTACTGTGACAGTGTTGTACGTATGTTGCATGTGTGTCGTGTCTGTGTTGTACATGTAGTATAGACATGTGTGTACGATGTGTACGTTATGTGATGACTGTTGTACGTGTAGTTGCATACGTTGCAGATGCATGTGTGCGTTGTGGTGTAGTGTGCATGTGTAGTATCAGTGTATGATGTACTGTGTCGTAGTCGTGTGCGATGTCGTATGCAGTAGTTGCGATGTGCATGTAGTTGCTGTGTGCGTATGTGCGTTGTCGTATGTGCAGTGTGTTCTGTAGTAGTGTGCGATGATGTACGTATGTACGTGTTGCTGTGCGTGATGTACGTTGTCGTTGTGCGTGTGTACGTGTGCGATGTAGTTGTCGTGTATGCGGTGTGCTGCGATTGTGCGTATGTGCGTTGTACGTATGTGCGTTGTGCATGTGCTGTGAATGTACGTATGTGCATGTGTCGTGTGCGTTGTGTGCGTGTACGTTGTACGTGTGTGCAGTGCATGTGCGTAGTGTGCTGTGCGATTGTCGTTGTGCGGCTGTATGTCGTATGTCGTTGTGCGTGTGTACGTGTACGTGATGTCGATGTCGTATGTACGTGTGTAGCGTATTCGTGTGCGTGTGTGCATGTGTCGTTGCTGGTATGTCGTGTTGCGTGTGTACGTTGTGCGTGTCGTTGTGCGTGTGTGCGTGTGCGTTGTGCGTATGACGTGTGTGCGTGTGCGTATGCGTGATGTGAGTGTGTCGTATGTGCGTGTGTGCGTGTGACGATGTGCGTATGTTGCGATGTACGTGTGCGTTGTGCGTGTGTGCGTGTGTTGTGTGTCGCGTTCGTGCGCTGGTGTGCCGTATGTCGTTGCGTGTGTGCGTGTGTGTGCGTGTGTGCGTGTGTGGTGTGTGCGTGTGTGCGTGTGCGTGTGTGCGTGTGTGCGTGCGTGTGCGTGTGTGCGTGTGTCGTGTGTGCGTTGTGCGTGTGTGCGTGTGTGCGTGTGCGTGTGTGCGTGTGCGTGTGTGTGCGTGGTGCGTGTGTGCGTGTGTGCGTGTGCGTGCGTGCGTGCGTGCGTGCGTGCGTGCGTGCGTGCGTGCGGGCGTGCGTGCGTGCGTGCGTGCGTGCGTGCGTGCGTGCGTGCGTGCGTGCGTGCGTGCGTGCGTGCGTGCGTGCGTGCGTGCGTGCGTGCGTGCGTGCGTGCGTGCGTGCGTGCGTGCGTGCGTGCGTGCGTGCGTGCGTGCGTGCGTGCGTGCGTGCGTGCGTGCGTGCGTGCGTGCGTGCGTGCGTGCGTGCGTGCGTGCGTGCGCGCGCGCGTGCGTGCGTGCGTGCGTGCGTGCGTGCGTGCGTGCGTGCGTGCGTGCGTGCGTGCGTGCGTGCGTGCGTGCGTGCGTGCGTGCGTGCGTGCGTGTGTGTGTATACTTATATGTGTGTGCCTATATAACATTTATAAAGTCTGCGGTATACATTAAACACAAAGGCAGACCTAAAATTGATTCTTGAGGGACACCCGCATTTATTGGCTTTGCATTAGACACTATTATTATGTTAAACTTGCTGCAATCTGCCAATAAGAAAACTAGCTATAGGAGAGGCAGCGTCATCACTAAAACCCAAGTAATGTAATTTTACAAGCAAAAGTTGATGATTGATCATCTCAAAAGCTTTGGAATAATCAAGCAGCACAAGTATAGTTACCATTCATTGCTGTGAAAATAATAATAATCATCATAAGCAACTGCCATAAACCTAGAATCTCCACTTCAGGCAGTGGCAGTTCGTACGACCTATCCCATAGAGATTGCTGTTTGCAATGTTTACCTACCTGAATTTAACTGGGACTTACAGGATTTAACTCAACTAATCAGGCAGTTACCTACACCTTTCATCCTTCTAGGTGCAAATAGTGATCTATGGGGGTCTGGCAGGAGAGATACGAGAAATCGTCTACTTGAAACCTTCCTGGAAATAAAAGAGTTATTTTTATTCAATACGGGATCAGCAACTCACCTTACAGCTCGAGGAGGAGATTTCTCAGCTGTGGATTTAACGTTGGTAACTCTAGCTGTAGCACCACGGCTTGCTTGGAAAACTGCGGACCACCTTTATGACACTGACCATTTTCCCATCGTTATCTCGTACAACTACCAGAATTGCAAACATGAATCCTTTCCAAGAAGATGGATTACAAACAGAGCAAATTGGTTACTTTACAAATAATCTCTTCCATCTTCCCTTACATCACTGTCCGTAGAAGCTGATATCTCTTTGCTCAGCTCTTCTATTCTAAATACAGCCTTTAAGTCCGTCCCAGAAAGTAGAGGAAAAATTGGTAAGTATGGAGGGCCTAGTAGGTGCGACAAAGTAGCATCTGCAATGAAAGAAAAAATACAGACATTTAATCGATTCTGCAAAGATCCAACACCAGGGGAATTTAATTCATTTTAAAAAGGTGAGAGCTGTCGCTCGACGAGTAACACTTGACAGCAAACGGGAATCATGGAAACAGTATGCAAATAGTCTTACCCCTAACTCATCAACCACCGAACCCTGGAGAAGAGTTAAGGCCATAAATCGCACAGGACAATAGACAACCATTGCACAACTCTTTGTAGAAGGCACATCAATAACCTTGACATCTGATATCTGTGAAACAATGGCCACTCAATTTGAATCTGCTAGCAGAATCGACAACTATGACAGATCCTTTCTGGTAACCAAAACGCAGAGGGAAATTGAGATAGATTTTGCCAGTGAACACGTCTTAGAGTATAATGTCACCTTTTATATCTCTGAATTAAATCATGCGATAAAAGACGTAAAATAATCTGATGTGGGCCCAGACATCAACTATGACTTTAAAAAATACCTAAACGTTGAACTTAAAGCTTTCCTTTTAAATATATATATATATATATATATATATATATATATATGTGTGTGTGTGTGTGTGTGTGTATGTGTGTGTGTGTGTGTGTGTGTGTGTGTGTGTGCGTGTGTGCGTGTGTGCGTGTGTGTGCGTGTGTGCGTGTGTGCGTATGTGTGTGTGCGTACGTGTTTGTGTGTGTAATCAAATGTGGGCAGGTGGTAAATACCTGAAGGCATGGAGAGAAGCAACGGTAATCGCCATACAATGGGAACCAACGTTAATAGTTGTAGGGTTAGTCTTACCTGCGGCCTTGTGATAAACTTAAGATTAGTATACGTTCTCTAAAGCAGGAGTTTACTTACTCCATATCAATATAGTTTCCGTAAAAGAAGTTCCGCTGTAGACTGTATGGTTCAACTAGAGTACGCTGTACAGAACGCATATAAGGAAAGATCACACTTGGTAGCAGTGTTTTTTTGTTATTCAAAATGCCTATGACATGGCGTGGAGGTATGGCATATCAAAAAATTTATATAGTTGGGGCTTTCGTGGCAAACTTCCGAGAGTCATCAAAGTCTTTCTTTCAGAACACAGCTGTAGGTTAGGAATAGCGAATACCTTGTCATCTTGCCGTAGCCTTGAAAACGGTGTACCACAAGGATCGACTTTGAGTGTCACCCTATTTGCAGTTGCCATTAACAACAATCCTGCCCCAAGAAATCGGAAGGGGTTTTTATGTTGATGAGTTATGTATATACTTTAAAGGCGGAATGATATCATACTCTTCTACAAATAGCAATAAACACCATCTCAAGAAATTTAGATAGTACTGGCTATAGACTTTCCCAGGAGAAAACTCCATGGGTCTATTTTTGCAGACTTAGTCGCCCTCATGCAGACCCTAAAATCTAAATTGGTGACACTCGTGTGTACAAAATATTCAATTCCAGGCTCTAATTTTTGATGCTACATTGCGATGGCGATGATATCATACTGAGATGTCGTCGCGCCCTAAGTATAATACGATGTTTGGCCAGCACGATATTGGGGGAAATTCGCGAAACTCTTTTGAAAGTGTATAAAGCGATTATCTTGAGTCGCATTGATTATGGATCTACAGTATACGCTTCCGCTAGGAAAAGTACTCTCAACCGCATCAATACCAAACACCACTCAAGACTCAGATATTGCACGGGCGCCTTTTACACTAGTCCCATCCATAGCATTTATGTAGACTCTGGAGTCCCCTTCCTTCTCATAATAAGAGAGTGAATGCTTCTTTGTTATTTAGCACGACGAAAATCCCAGCCACCGCATCCAAACTACGACATCTTATTTGAGAAAAGGCGCACATATGAAGAACACCCGACAGCAAGTAGGCCAGTGCGAATTCGAGCATGCGAAGTGCTAGATAAGAACCAGATAAGTCTACCGACACTTCTAAAGTTTGAGAATCTAGAATTTCCGCCGTGGAGAATACGATTGCCGATTGTGACAAAAATTGATAAATCAGCAAAAACAATTAATATAAACCAGTTTGCTAACAAAATTGTAATACATACAATAGGGATTAAAACTAATAAAGGTACTGATAGTGAAAATATGTGAAAACGATCCCTACTCTTGGTTTCCTCCAGAAACCTCAGAAAATATAGCTGAAGTGTATTCTATCTATCAGGCACTGCTGTATTATACGTCTTATCTATCAGCGAGGTACCTAATTATACATAAATTCAAAATAGCCTTTCAATTCATAATGAACAAGTTTACAACACAATGAAAGTGATTCACTTCTACAGGAAATATATTCATTAAAGCTGGTTCTTGAAAATCAAAGTCAATAAAGTAAACCTACAAACGTATGATGAAACTGCGAAACAATTAATTAACGTAGTAATAAATTCTTGGCAAAGAAACGAATCAGACACAGCTCTCAGACGAATAAAACAGTCACTAATACCCTGGAGAAATCCTAGAAACTTGTCCCGAGAGGAGCAAGTAACGCTAACAAGGCTAAAAATAGGGCACACTAAAATTACAACAGAACATTACCTGAAGGTAAGCGATCCACCTGCTGATAGAATGCCCATTATTTAACATTGAACGAAAACGCTATGGTCTCGAAAAGAATTTAGAAACCATACTCAGCAATGACCCGGTGGAAATTAATATCATACCTCAGAGACACAAATTTGGTAAATAAAATATAAAACGATATAGAAAGCGCCAATGACCATAGATGTCGATGCGCAAATAATAATAATAATAATAACACACCCCCAAGGGTGTATACAAGTATACATTTGGGAAGTGACGGCACCAGGGACTCGATCAAGGGGCAGCCCCACCCATACCACTATGAGGTTAGCACCCCGAAGCGGATTATGGCAAGCTCCTGTTACGTAGCAAGAGCCGGGGGTGGTGGGACACCAGGCTGGTCCCATTCGGAAACGTCGTGATGATAGGCAGCCTGGAGCTGAGATTGACGAAGAAAGCGGCGTCACTGAGTTGTCTAGAACCGCTGTATCTAAAACAGCACTGAAAGCAATCAACAACTGAAGGAAATGCTTTGGCTCAATCTGAGCCAACCACCAATTCAGAAAGAAATGTACAACGGAGGACAAAATGGACGCTGGAGGCGAATGAATTTATTATCCGAAGCTATTACAGAATTAGGAAATTAGAAACATCAAAGACTCCCTTTGGCCGCGAATTACATGGAAGGGTCATAAGCGAATTTTTAGATCTCGGGCATAAAACTTTGCAAAATATACTAAATCAGAGAAGATCCTTACTTATCAATGGTAGACTACCTGTAGATAGAATAAATGCAATAAGAGACGATGTGATGCAAGAAAGTTAGAAGAAACAGTGGTACAAAAGCATACAGCACAGCTTATACAAGACGAACAAGAGCAGTCTGACGCTATTAAGACAATATTTATAGGAACTTATGCCAAATACAATGGAATGAAACCAGAATTGAAACCTAGTTTACCAAAATGGAAATGGAATAGGAACACCCCTAAGGTACTGATGCGCATTATTAATGAAATCATCAGAGAACACTTAAAGGATGAAACAACACTAACGGAACTACACAGCCTAATTTATACGGCTGCGTACAGTATGTGAGAGATCCACAAACAGAAAATTAGAGATAAAGAAACATACAAATGTGGTAGAAAACTTGAAGCCTGGGAGATAAGAATAGAAAATAAAATTGCCCGACTAAGATCAGAAATAGGGCGTATTACACAATATTTTTGCCCTAACCGTTCTAATAAAGTTAGTAAACGTGCAGAAACAATTCTACAAACATACAGATCAGAAAGCAATCCTACCGTTGCCGAAGTACTAGATTGCCTTAAAGAAGTGCTGGCAGCTACCACAAAACGACTAAAAGGATATAGAACTCGGGTCAAATGATACAGACAGAATAAAAGCTTTATCTCAAATGAAAAGGGTTTCTTCAGAAATATGGAAAAGCAAGAAGAAGATATTAGAGAAAACGAAGGCAATATTAGGAGTACCAACCAAATAAGGCAATTTTGGAGTGAAATCTGGTTAGCAGAAGGAACGCATAAGAGATTTAAATGTTTTTACGAAGAGAGGAATAGAATGAGAAATTTAAAGACAATGTACAAATGGAATGTAGATATCAAAGAGGCAAAGAACGCGATTAAGGGTACCATGAATTGGAAAACATCAGGTACTGCCAAAATACAAAATTTCTGATACGAAAAATTTGAATCAGTGCATGAACACTGTTTACGGGCATAATTAGAGAGTCTTAGTTACTCCCAGAGTTTAGGACATCTGGAAATATCTACCTCATACCTAAAACGGAAGTCCGATTAGGTGTCTACCCACTCTCTACAAAAGTATGACATCAATAATAGCCGACAAAGTATATGAACATCTGGAACAAAATAATTTACTAGATGAGGAACAAAAAGGGTGTAAAAAAAGGGTCTAGAGGGTGTAAGTACTTTGTAATTACTGGTGACCCAAAGAAGAATAAGAAACCTCGCTTTACCGCATATATCGATTACAAAAAACCATTTGACAGCGTACCACACTCCTGGTTATCTGGAGTACTAACGTTATATAAAGTAGAACCGCATTTATGTAACTGTATGAATCAAACAATGACAAAATGGAAAACCCATCTCACTTTGAAGATACCTACAACAACATTGGAAGCCGGAATAATAAATACAAGAGGAATTTTCCAGGGTGATTCGATGAGCCCATTGTGGTTCTGCTTGGCTATAAAACGTCTAACCAATGCATTAAATGCAAAAGGGGTACACATTAACAAACAATTCTTCAAAGTAGGTCATCTCCTATATATTGACGACCTAAAGCTATACAAACATTTACAAGATCTCATAAAATGCACCGAAAATTACAGAAATAACATCAAAATTCAGTTCGGGATGGACAAATGCAACAGTCACGCTATGATTAAAGGCGTATGGAGTGAACATTAAGAACGTGAAACCGGACATGCGCAGGGGTATATTGAGGTTATGGGAAAGGATGATCTTTACGTACTTAGGTTACATGCAAGCAAGAAGTATAGAACAAAGGAAAACAAAAGAAGAGCTTAAGGAAAAATATAAGAGTAAAATCAATATTAAAGAATTATCTCTCAGCAAGGAATGTAAGTCGTGCAATAAACACCTATGCAACGTCAGTGTTAGCTTACATCTTTGGTGTAATCCATTGGAGTGATACGGAGCTAGAAATATCCTCGATAGACAAACTAGAAGACTGTACTTCATAGAGAGCACACCGTCCAAGAAGCTCTACGGAAAGATTTCATGTAGCAAGACGTGAAGGGGGTAAAGAAATCAAGGAAATTCGTTCATCTCAATACGAACAAATCGCCAGCCTCAGAAAAAATTTTCTCAAAAAGGCAGGAACATCAGAGTTACATAAAATCCTACTAGAGACCGATGCACGTACTTGCACGATATACTGCAGTGTCCTTAGCGACTAATATTGAAAAATCGCAAGGGGAAAAAATGTCAAAATACTTGCCATTAGTGGACGAAATCCGGAAAATGTGGAAACAGGAAAAAGTTATTATAGTCCCACTAGTAATCGTAGCTACCGCTGAAATACCTCTAAAGCTAAAACATAATCTAAAGAAAATCAATCTTCCTGAATAAACCTACCTTCTGATGCAAAACGTAGTGATCTTAGGCACCTGCAGCATAGTCCGAAGAGTACTGGGAGATATAAATGTGAACCAAGCGATGACGATAGAGCCATGTAAAGATGTCGAGGAAGCCGGGAGAAGCCAGACCATCGAGCGAACCTGAAAAAGTAAACCCAAATACTTTTTTAATTGGACTATATTGAGAAAAAAAAGAAAATCAATTTAAACATTGTTTGTCAAACAAATAACAAAATAACTGTTTGTTAAATGCTATCAAACCCAGTGGTATCCTGAAAAGAAGAATTAAGTTATATAATTTGGCCACATAAAATGAAAATCTGCGTTCAAATAAGGAGATGCGATGTACCGGTGGAGTAATAAGGCCTTTAAATCTTAAATGTAAATTACTTGTTCGAAATTTTTGTAAACAACTGTGGTGGAGCTTTAAAGAGAATTATTTTATTAATGAAACAAGCAGCATGTAAAAGCCTTCTATTTTCCATGTTTAGCGATTTAATGTGACACAGTTATGGGAAACTTTTTTGAATCGCCTAATACCACATATGAAACGTGAGAGCTTTTTCTTGGTTTCACGGTTGAGTAAGTGTCTTTGAGGGTATAGAAGCTTTAGATTCATATATACCAGACTAATACATTTGTTAATGTATGTAGTAAATCTCAAGGCAGAGTCCATCATTAACCTATGGTTTTTTATTTCATCAACGGGCTTTATTATATTTCCCATTACAGTTTAGTGAATATTATTAACAGAATCGTTTCGTGATTTCTTAGGACCAAAAGTAATTAAGGATGCCTTGGTTGGATTAATTGTAAGGCCATGTCTAATAGATAAATCACATAAGGTGTCAATGTCTGAATTTAGTTTACTGATAAAGGGTGAGGTTCAGAGCAATTAAACGACAGGTATAACTTGTCATAATAAAAATGAGATGAACAGTGAATAACTTTTCACTAAATTTAGAATATATATATATATATATATATATATATATATATATATATATATATAAAAATAGAAGGACCTAAATGGAACCTTGTAGGACACCAGCAATTACTTGAAATCTAAAAACAAGTAATTCTTTGGATTAAACAAGCAAGCCTAAACATGCAATGCGAAAGGTCAAACGCTTTTGTTAAATCTAACAAAACTAGTGCTGTTAGTTTATAACTGTCCTAGGCATTTAAAATATTGTCTACAATCAATGTTAGTGGGAATTACAGCTAAATCCACTACGATAACCAGATTTATTAGGCGGAAGAATATTATATGTATGCAGATATTCTTTAATTTGCTGGCTCAAGATTTTTCAAGGCTTTGACACTGTTGGAAGCACACTTATAAGGTCTTAAATCG
>JARFJB010001511.1:0-52500 GCA_036346205.1 Vesta saturnalis
TCAATCAAGCCAAATCAGTTAAATTACCTTTACAAATAGACACACAGAATGTCCACCTGTATCACTAAATATCAATTCCGTTAACCAGGTAAAATATAGGGCTCACACTAGACAAAAAGCTAATGGAAACAACATATAACAGCGAAAAAACTCAGATCAACCTAAAACTGCAACAGATGCACTGGTTACTAGGCCGTAAATCAAAACTTGGAACAGGAAACAAAATATTACTTTATAAATCCATACTAAAACCGATCTGCACGTATGGTGTCCAGATTTGGGGTTGCGCAAAGCCGTCAATACGAAGATTCTACAAAGAGTCCAATCGAAAGTCCTAAGGAAGATATTGATGCCCCGTGGTATGTCAACAAAAACCCTACACGAAGACTCAGACATTCCGTTCGTAGAAGACGAAATTCGCAGACTAACCACCAACTATTTAGATCGGCTTGGAGGCCATCCTAACGGTCTGGTCAATCAATTGAGAATCCACCCGTGGTCAGAAGGAAGACTGAAGCGACGATGGCCAACCGACAATAATTAAAATATAGTCAAAATTTACCATGCGTTGTATTATATTACTGGAGAGTTGTCATTACAATTCTCCTCCCAAAATCTAACTTGTAGCCATTTGATTATAGCTCTTACGGAGCAGCTTGCAAATTTGCATTGTATACAATAAAAAAAAGGTTGTTACTTAAAAAAATATTCATGACGTCACAACTTACAAAATAATTGATGGAAACTTCTGAAAAACATTTTTCATATGCGCCGTGTTTCATAAAACCTTGATGCACTCATTCTTTAAAAAACTCATTTTTTGTGAACTTCAATTGATGCTTCAAGACTGGTCCTATTAAACGTATTTTTTAATATACTATTTTGTAATTTGCTTCCATTTTGATTTTGTAATACACATATTAAGAAACGGGACGTCATCATCTCCAATGTTTTTTTAGACTTTAATTCGTGCTTTAAGACTCTTACGAAACTTGTTTTTTAAAACACTATTACATTATACATAAATTTATGAAACTTCTTTAAAATTTTTGTTTGCACTATTTATCCAAGTATGTAATATTTAACTGATTTGTTTTGTGCGCATATATGCAAATACTAAGGTACTAAAGTAGTATCTTCTTTGCCTTTTTCGTCTTCATCGCTTTCACTGCCTTATTCGCTATTTTAGTCCTTCTCGCTTATTTTACCTCTTTTACCTTGTTTTCCTGCATCGTTTTCCTTCCTTTCTTTTTTACTAATCTTTTCCGGCTTCTTCGCCAGTTGTGTCTTCTCCACCTTCTCCACCTCCATCTTTTCCACCTTCTATACCTTTTCCACCTTCTCCACCTTCTCCACCTACCTTCTATACCTTTTCCACCTTCTCCACCTTCTCCACCTTCTCCACCTTTTCCACCTTCTCCACCTTCTACATTTTCACCTTCTCCACCTTCTCCACCTTTCTCCATTCTCCACCTTGTCCATCTTCTCCATCTTCTCCACCTTCTCCACCTTCTCCACCTTCTCCACCTTCCCACCTTCCACCTTCTCACCTCCAGATTCTCGCTTCTACCTCCACCTACTGCACCTTCTTTACTTTCTCCACCTTCTCCACTTTCTCCTCATTATCCACCTTCTTCGCATGTTACGTGCACATAAGCTGGTAACGTGGCTGGTGGTAGAAAATTGAAATGAGCACCACCTTTTTGTCTATTTGTAAAGCCCAAAACAAAAGCAGAGCAAAGGCATATACACGACCAGTTGGAGCTCAAGACAAATTTATATTCAAATACACAAAAATGTTTATTCAGAAATGTATGTATACACATTGGTATGTTTGCTAACATATCGATGGTATGGAGTTCACGCACCTTTATGACTTGCTGCAGTAGGATTCATTTCCACATTTACCGACGACACAGTTTAATATTTCATGTGGGAGTTAAAATAAGGAATGTCAACCTAGCACAGGAGCATCTACGAGGGCAACGTCCAATTACTTGCACCACATCTACTCAGGTATAACGACACAGAAGTGAAAAGTGTTTTATGCATTTGCGTAAAATTAAAATCAATCTTTTTCCCCTAATTTTCCATGTCAAAAGGTTTAGTATGTGACGTATAACCCTATTTAAATTGGGGCGTTCTATATCCAATTTTGTGAGTACAATGATCTTGAAGTGCCTACGATTATGTGACAATTCTGTGCCTGTGGGAGCCTGGAAATGTGAGTTTCGGAACTCGACATTTTACCTATTACTTTTTTACACGCGAAGCATAAGGAAGTTGTTATTTTCGTGAAAAAGTCTTTGTCAAGTTTCAAATGGATTTACACGTTTTCAACATTTTCAAAAATATCTAGACCATTTTCAACTTATATTCGTGAGTGTGTGAGCGCGTGTGCCCGCGTGCACGTGTGGTGCGGTGTGGCGTGTACGTGTGCGCGTGGTGCGTATGTGCGTCTGTGCGTCTGTGTGTCTGTAACGTGTGTGCGTTTAGTGTGTGCGTCTGTGCGAGCGTGCGTGTTTTTGCGCGCGTGGTGTGTGTGAGGGATGTATGTTAGTATCCACAATAACTCCAGAACAATCTTATAATCGTACGTAATTAACATGTTGTATTTAAGCTTTCATTTCTCCTCGGGTTTAAATTTTGGGGAAATCCAGTGACGGGAGTTTAATCAGTTTTTGGTTTTATTAAATATTTCTGAAACAGGTGTATATTTCGAAGATATAAAATACCAGCATAAAGATTTTAAATCTGTAAGTTAAGTAACTAAGGCCGAATTTAAGTATTCCTTCAAATTTTTTTCAATATCTGAATAATGTTCAACTTTATGTGTAAACGTATGTTTTGAAGATAATTCAATTTTACATAACTTTTCATGATAAAAATTCGTAACACAAAGCCAAATAAGCGTTAAAAATTAAAAATAAGATTTAAAATGCTCAATCTGTGTTATCGAAGATTTTTAGAAGTGGGCAGCTTTGCAGTTTCTTTCAAGCTGTCATCTATCATTTCTATTAACTTCTAATTAAGCGTCTATCTGACATAAATTATTATTGTTGTTTTTATAATGTTGTCAATTATCTTTATGAACGTTTTACGAAAGCGGCTGCATAGTAGTATGGTATACTGTAACAATAGACTGGGAAGATGATGACAATATTTTATAAACCATAACCATATTCTGCCCTTTTGAAAGTAATATTTGGGTGGAAAGTACGTAAAATAACATTCACATGTGTGAAATTGCAAAAAACGAGATATTTAAATTTTTGCCAAAAAGAATTTCCTATAAAATACTTTAACAATTTCAAATTTGTAAAATTGACGAGTGTTCCAAAGGCAAGTCGTAAATCTGCTAGTATATAATTATACAAAAAAATTCTATTAATTTTCGCTTTGTAGGTCGTGTGTCGTTTTACACCACATATTTTTTGTACATTGAATAAGAACATCTCATTGTTGAGACCTGAATACACACTGAGAAGAGATTTACTTTCACTTATCATTTTTGTAGATCAATTTTTGTATCATTTTAAGGGTCTAGGACATTCCCCCGAACTCCCAAAACGCCAACTGTATACTTTAGCGGTCCATAACGATTATTTTGGTCAATATAACAACGAATATTTCTCCTTACACCCATTCTTCCGAATTTTAGAACTGGGACATTACGCCAATAAAGACCAAAACGCCGAACGAGATTTAGGACATTTTGCCGAATGCTCAAAACGCCAACACTGTATTTTATTTAAAAGTCCAAAATGCCAAACGTAACCAAAATGCAGACGAACATTTCGTGGATTGCATTCATTCCGCCGAATGTGGATAAAGGCGATGACCATTCCGCCGAATGCGACTACGGCTGAATTTTAATGTTGGACTATTACTGCCGATAATGGACAAACCGCCGAATGAACAAAAGGTCAACACGATTATTGTATAGCTCCAAAACACCGAAACTTAGTAAGCTAGAAATAGATGACGTCACCAGCTTTTTGTTATAAATTGTATTAGGTAACTTAAATGACGGAGTTAAAAATAAATGTATTAAAAGACAAAGTTTAGATTTGTGCTTTATGTAGATTTACTTATTTACATATTTTTTAGTATAATATGTTTTATGTGATTATTGCCAACTTTCTAACTACATAATGATATTAATTAAGTACTAGTTCATGTAGGCACGTTCACGGACACGTCTGGAGATCCAGACAAGTTCCTGATTATGCACCGTTGTGCAGCGTGTTATATTGTTACTCTGGAAATCACTGCAGACGAATTTTGTCTTTACTTATACGAGCGTTTACTCACTACATTAAGTAGTTTTTTTGTGTGTACTATTATGTCAAGTTAAATTTCTGATACTATGTAGTTATATTCCGTCTGTTCATAGATCATGTACGTATTTGTGGAGTGTCTTATTAATTAATATCAGGTGGAGGCTTATTATGGGTAATTTCTTATTTGTGTTTGTCTTTTTTATTTTCGCTAACCATATGGCGTTTAATGGTTGTTTGTTATTATTGGGTTAATGCTGTTCAATAAAATTATATGAAAGAAATGTTATATTTTAGGTTAAGGATGGATTTTGAGCTAGAAAAATGCTTTGCTAACAATTCCAGTGGAGTAACATTTACACCAACTTACATTACGTACACAAAAACATTCCTCTACAAATACACGTTCTTATTTTATTAAAATGCGTCCTACACAACACAACACTACATACATCAAAATAACCATACAACTCGCGCTCTCGAAATTAAGGGTACAATAAAGTGATTTTGCATTTATTGGACATAGACGTCGTAAAGTCCTTTATTATTTATACGGAACACTAGCGGAATACCCGTGCTTCGCTAAGCTATACAGCAACTTTGAATACATCAGTGACTGAAACTGTTGTTGCCAAGTGAGTAAATTGCGTAAATGAATTTGTCACTAAACTTGGACAATGACTTGTTGTTATTATTTTATATATATATATATATATATATATATATATATATATATATATATATATATATATATGCAGTGTAAACATAAATTGAATTCAAGCGCCCTCTACTTTATTCTTATTTGATTTCAAGTATAGATGCTAACTTAAAAAGTCGATTGCATAACCTTCTATACTTACATATGTATATGTAGGTTGGAAGGTAAAAATTAAAACAAATTGCAACCTCTATGATACGTTCATAACGAAAACAGGCAACATTGAAAAACAAACTAAAAATGACGTTTAAAATTTCATTTCAGATAGACATGTTAACTAAAAAAAGATTTCAAAGCCGCCCGTCTCTATAAAATATCTATAATACATTTTAACCACTTTCATTCATATTTAATTATTTTTTAGAGTTACCTTGCATTATATTAAGAAAGTTCATAAAGAAAAGTTATGTAAAATTAAATTTTCTTTAAAAAGTATGTATGCACTTTTTCTAATAAAATGAATCGTTATTCAGATATTGAAAAAATTTGAACTAATACTTAAATTATACCTTAGGAATTTTTTGGCCGCTAAATTACGCGTCGTATCAAAAAATTGCATAGAACACGTGATGGACGTCTCATAATTTTAATTGAAGAATATGCGTACCAATTTTCGAGTCAACTGATCCATAGAATAAAAAGTTTCACAAAAAAAATTCAACCCCCCAATTCACTCTTTTAGGAGTGGAATTTCGAAAAACCCTTTCTTAGTGGATATCTACACTTCACAAAGAACACACTCGCCAAATTTCATGTCTCTAGGACCAACGGTTTAGGGTTGTTACGTGTTTAAACGGGGAGCTGGAAGAAAAAGGAAGAAGGAAAGGATTCTCTGCTCATTCACAGATAGTGAGCACACCGAACTAGCTCAAAAATGTCGGTTTAGGGCGGGGTGAGAGAAGAAAGGATGTTGGTTATGCCGGCGCCAAGAGCCGCCCTATATAGAAAACTTCACCGCTGTCCCGACTCTTGGACAGTGGTGCAGAAAGGAATGAGCAAGGAGATTTTAGGGGAAGGACACCAGGTAGAAATAATAACACTGCTGTAGTGAAAGAAACAAATGTATATTTTATTTTTAAAAATTTAGACTAAATAGTTGAAGGTGTGGATCTAATTAATCCACATCAAAACAATATATTTAGATACCCCAAATGTACAAAAAAAAAAGAAATAGTAATGAAATACCGTTCGCAAACCAGAATAGTTTTTCTCTATTTTACAAAAAAAAACAACTTAAACATTTCCCCTTTTCAAGGGAAGGCCTTCCGTTGTATTCCTAAAAGAGAAAAGTATATCGACGCCTATACAAAGCGTAACTTATTACTAAATAATAACCAAAACAACTTGCGATGGTTTACACCAAAACGGATAATACCGAAATAAAATTTTATAGTGAGCCATACGAAACTTTTATAGCTCAGCAAGCATTTTTTTCGTAAACAATAATGAACCAAATATATGTGAAAATTTAATAATTGCATACATTTCAAGAAGAAAAAAAAATTAATGTCTACACCAAATGTAATGAAAACATATGTTTATCTAACGGTTCGTTTGGCTACTGTGTAATTACTTGTGCGCATCCCAATTACAGTGATGTCGCACACAACACCAAAAATGGCAGCCACAACAGATACAATTAAATGTTATTATTATAATTACAAACAAAATGAGGGAAGGAAAGTAATGGTAAAAGAACAGATAAGGAAGGTTACGTGGTTGTGAAGTGAAGGATTACTTATTGATACAGCAACAAGGATATAGTGATAACAGGTATTATTTTAACTGACTAATTGATTACGTTATTTTCAGCAGGTGTACTTTATCATTATTCAATTAAAGTTCATGTAACCATAGAGAAAACAAAAGAAAAAGGAACGATCTAACCTTTCTATAAGCAGATAGTCATTACGTTCAGTCGATGCTTTCGGATCACGAACATAGGCAGAAGTTGTCATGATCCTGTTTGATTCTAGTTACGACTCAGAAGGTAAACCAGAATAGTACTTGTATGTAGATAATATGGAGATAATAGTTGAAGTTAAATCGTAGAATCCAAAAGTAGAAGGTGCTTCGTTGAAGCCAAAAGAAGAAGGTAATTCGTGCAAGCTAAAAGGAGCAGGTAATTAACACTATGTAGGTAAATAATCTTTATTCGTTACCCCTTAGATGTAACGGGCCAAATGAAAGTCTATCGAAGTGCTGTCCTTGCTTTATGGAAGCATCAATAATTCATGTCTTGATTAAAACGTCTTCAAACGTCGATCTTGCCGAAGAAACTTGTAAATAATGATTAGAAAAAGCACCAATTGTTTTATTGCAAATTATGCTTCTTGAAGATATATCCCATTTGTTATATCGTGTAATACTATCAAGCAATTTTCAAGAAGATATAAAAAATTTTCAGCTTGGCAAAATGGACGCCACAGGAAAGAAAGAAGACGTAATTTTTATGTTAAAGTTGTATTAAACACAATGCATTGTTATTACCCTTTTTATCTAAATAGAACCAGAAATTCTAAATTGTGATTTCTCCACTAACGCGATCTAGAGAGGACTTCTAAAAGCTTGTAATATAATTCCCCTTAATTACCTATATTTTAGGATACGTCACTAGCGGGAGTAACAATGCAGATTTTAAATGAAATATATAAATGTGAATTTATAGCATTTGAATAACCAAAGGTACGAAAATTTATATTAGACTGATAGTAAAATTACTTGGAAATATGTGGTTCAAGTTATGAACAGAAACAACGTAAGCATTCTTAGAAAGAAAGTTTGAGTAAACATGTACAACTTGTACAAAAATTTACAATGAAAAATTACAAATTAATTTAAAGATACAAAAACCTAAATTATTTCGTTACAGGGTTAATATATCAGTTAGGACTTCCACCCACACCCGGCCGCACGCCACTGTAAAATTTTTTTGACCT
This sequence comes from Vesta saturnalis, assembly GCA_036346205.1. Classification (NCBI taxonomy): domain Eukaryota; kingdom Metazoa; phylum Arthropoda; class Insecta; order Coleoptera; family Lampyridae; genus Vesta; species Vesta saturnalis. The sequence continues at coordinate 7,938 of JARFJB010001511.1, forward strand.
TCGAAGAAGACGTCAGACTGAAAATAAAAATCAACGTGTCCAAAATTTTTTCGATCGAATTGATATTTTGGACGCCAATTTGATTCGAAAATTCTTTTTTTTTTACTTTTTTTGGCACTTAGGGGCCGAATTTCGAAAAACCGAAGGTCCTGGTCAACATTTGAAGTAGATCAGTGAGCCATTTCGGCTGTGCGATGATTATCAGTGAGTGAGCGATTTTCGCTTATATATATATATATATATATATATATATATATATATATATGTAGATTAATAATCTATTATGTATTGGAAAAGTGACTGTTTAATAAATTTCAGTAATCTAGTATTTGAGTAAATGCTAACCAAGGAAGATAAATTATATAACCGACTCATTCCTATCTCGCATGTTGATCATTATCAGAAATCACCATGTCGTACTCATTTTGGTATCAAATATGTATCTCAAATATAGATTAAATACTTTTTAAGGTATTGGGTGTACTCCCACGACATAAGCAACTCATCCATTTTCCAAAAACTACAGGAAACCTCGAAATGGATACGTTTTGAGCATTCGGCGCTTTGGCCATTCGGCGCTGTGGTCATTACGGGTTCTGAACATTTTAATGGTCCAATATTCGAATTGGGCATTATGGGCGCAATAGGCGAAATGGTAGTAGTGTTTTGATCAAATTCAGTTGGTCGAACATTGAGATTAGGCGCAATAGACGCAACCGGCGAAATGATCGTCGACGTTTTGGTCACGTTCGGCGTTTTGAACTTTTAAAATATAGCATCGTCGTTTTGCGCATTCGACGAAATGTTCTGCATCTTGTTCGGCGTTTTGATATTTTTCGGCATAATGGGCCAACATTAACAATTCGGCTGAATTGTCGGTGTTCTGGGAATTCGGCGGAATGTATGGCTCTCATTTTAACTCCGATTGATCCTAATTAATATATTTTCTATTCTTTGAGAAGGATAAAATAATAGAGCTGTCATTCTCGTTCTTACTAATGTAATATCAATTTAAATTGTATACAGTTTTCTAAATGCTTTTCAACTATAACATCTAATTTATTACAAATTTAAATCCGTCTTAAGATTTGATTCCCCTTTTCTGGTTTTTGAGATAATGGAAAAAGTCAGAATGATGCATTTTTAGTTTTTTCCGCCTGTTCGTAAATAAGTGCTATGGTCTTTTGAATAATACATCATTGGGGAGCTTTTATAAGAGGAAATTAATAAAGACAAATATAGTTTTCTAACTGCATTTGTTTTCGGGATGTTAAAATGAACATTTTATTTTTTTACCGACGCCATCATGAAATTTTGAATTTTTGAAAAAGCTCTTTAAAAGCTTTTCATTGATGTATTAAAAGTCTAGGTTATTCTGTATTATAAGTGATTTGTAAATGTGGTCTCATTTTGGTTGAGTTCATAGTCGTATTTTCACAGTTTTCGTAGCGCGACGTTTCGGAAGCGAACTATGCTTCCGTCATCAGATTCGAATTCATTTGCTGTGATTTTTTCTCAAGCACTTGACTACTCTCAGGGTCGAACTCGGTACCTGTCACTTACTAGTCTGACACCTTAACCGTTGGTCCACCTAGTAGTAGTTTATTGCGCATGTTGCGCAGTAATGTACTGTGCAGGTGTATCGTACCTAAACTCTTGGCAAATTATTGGGATCCATATGGGTTTCATTTCTAAACTAGAATGTTCTATACTAGATTGCTTTATCGGATTTTCTACCAGTGTGATGTAAGTGGCTTCTTTGAGTTTTCGGCGAGTTGTATTCTGGTCCTTTGTGACTTTCTGCATGTTATCCCATTCAGTGGCGAAACTACAAAATGTTTCTGGGGGGAGCCAGGCCCCACGGGCTCTTTTTGGGGAGGGGTGCGTATAAAAATTTTGTTGGGGCGTACACACCACTTTTTTATAGATGCATGCGCATGAAAACTACGTCAATCTTGTTTTCACTCTCAATTTTAAACAGTTTTGGTTTTCATCATCATGGTTTGTCATATACCTACTTTAAGTAAAAGACTTTCTTGTTTTCACATTTTATTTAGGAAATATAAGATATAAGTATGAATAAAAAAAACTTCAAACTAATTTTAGTTTTCTGTTTTATAAAACAGAGAGAACTTGTTCAGACAATTTCTGCTTAACTAAAGCATTTTCGATACAGAGAAGTGATAAATTTGAAAATCTATCTTGTACATTGTGGTTCTCAGCCATGTTTTTATCCGCCTCATAGCGGAGAAACTTCTTTCGCAACCAGCTGAACTGATTGGAAGGCCTACAGCAATTTGAAGTAATTTGTACCCTCTGATAATTGGCGACGAACTCAAATGCTTGATCCAAATCTAGCTTCATAAAGGAATCAATCGATCTTGCAAGGAGAAGATTTTCAAATCGTTTTTTCATATTGCCAATCACGTTGTCCATGACTTGGTAGTAAATGTTGACTTTCCAGCATTCGGGAGCTGTAGTTCCTGCAGGTATGTCGATCAGAGATGATTTACCCAGGATTGAGTCAGATAGATATTCATTAAGCCTTTGAGGTTGCTTCCTTTTTTTTGAAATCCTTAAAGGCTCCAAACAAATGTCTTGTTCTCCTGAGAATTTTTCTATTTCACTCCACAGGTCCTCAAATTTGTTCCTCTTCTCTTCAAACCTACTTATAGTGCTATCTATGATATCACTAGCCTGACCTAGTGTGGCATCTTTTCTCTGAAAATATTTACTCAGTACATTTGCGACCATTAACACTGAATGGAAGACGAACAAACAAACGATAAATGGTGGCTTTATCATTGATGCCTGTATTCCAAGTGCTTCTACAGAATTTTTGTCTCGCCCTTGTTCAATTTCCTCATCCAGAGCATTTCGAATTGCTTGGACATTTTTCAAAAGGGATTTGCAATTTTCATATCGACAACTCCACCTGGTACTGCTAAGACTTCCCATTTCGCCCCCCGACTTTATACCTAGAGCATCACGGGCGTTTATGAGATGAGAGTGATGACCGGGTTGAGAAAAGTTGACGTATATTGCCTCCAGAGTGTTGAAAAATGCAGCTGCAGTAGACACCTTAGCACAACTGTCGACAATTACCAAGTTCATCCTGTGTGCCAAGCAGTGAAAGTAAATGGCTTGTGGATGATCCTCCTTATTTTGGCTTGCAGTCCTTGAGTTTCCCAGACATAACACTGGCTCCATCATAAGATTGGCCAATTAATATGGCGTTATTCAACAAACTGCATTTACTTAGATACTTTTTAATAAGTATTTTTAAACTCTCGGCATCTCTAGAAGAAGAACAATCTACGAAACCAAGAAAAGTTCCTCAACTTCCAAGTACGGTATATCTGATTGCCACGGACAATTGTTCTTGTTTGTAGCACCTAGCTTCATCAACCATTATCGAAAAAACCACATTGCCGCACTTCTTCTACAATCTGTTCAATAACAAGTTGAGATGCGATGCTTATTATTTCATTTTGTATTTTGGAACTGCAATAACTGATATGTCTGTCTAGATGCATCGAAAAATTCGTGTCATGTTTTGCCATAAGTTCACCCAACTCCAGAAAATTTCCTCGGTTAGTAGATGTTGCGTCTTCTCGTGTCCTCAGTGGCAGCCCTTGACTTGTCAAGTATAAAATCATGTCGATTAATTTTATCATATAATCTCGGTTCTGTATTATCATTTCTTCATGTTGTATGGTTAGCTTCTTATGAACATCTCCGGCCTTCAAGGAATGCTTGTAGCCTACAAACCTTTGCATACAGTCACTGTGAGCCAAAGAGGTGTCATGTTTTTCAGCGACTCACTTAGTTTCCTCCAATTACTGAACCCATTAATCGAACATTTTCATTTTGATCTCGAATATTTGCAGAATGCCGAAAATGTCTGCAGACAAAGCAGAACGCTTTATCTAACTTCACACTATATTCAAGCCACTGATAAGTATCAAAGAATTGAGACGAAAACGACCTCCGTCTATCTCCAAATGAACTTTTTGGAAAAACAACCCTTGGGCCCCTTGGCTGCGAAGGACCACTATCAAGAGTTCCCAGATCTTGATCTTCTGGATCATTTCGTCCTCTTTGATTTGTTTCTGCAGATGTAAAAACATCGGATGTTTTGCTACCTTGCCCTTCTTCAGCGGCTTTATTTACATCTTCTCGTATGCCTCCACCAACATTTTCTATATTTGAAGTTGAAGATTGTGTTAAATCACAAGCTATCTCAATATTTGTTGTTGAGTCATATACTGGAGTAGACGTTTGCCTTGTCTCAGTCTCATCTTTGTCGGGTTGATTTGTGGCAGATTTGAAAAACGATCGTATGTCTTTGAATTTCAATCCGCCCACAATCTGCAATCTGCAACGCAAATTCAAATAAAAACAAATTTATAAACATCGAAGTTAACTGCTCGGACACTGATGGGGAAACAAGTAAAAGGCGTGAAAGAAAGTACAAATCAAAATCCCTTTGCAGTTTTAACTTTAAACTATTATTATTATTATTAGCTGAAACTTGTGATGCAATCTTTCCTTTTTTTCACCCATCAAAATTTTAACATCTAAAACAAACATACAAATAAGTAAAATTACCTTAGTCCTTAGTTGTTTGTGGCAGTTGGCCTTGGCAGTAGCTATTTGTTTGCTTTGATGTTTTATTTCACACAGCACTGTGCTGTCAGCACAGAAGACTCAGAACATGGAACACCGAACACAGGTTATATTGGCACTTGGCTCATAATAATAATAATAATAATATTACATAAAACATTAAACATAACTATAACAAGTACTAACCCCATGAATTCATCGTGCGTTGCAGCGTTGCTTATATAGGTACCGATGACGCAAGCAACCCTTCTCGAATCTTCTAAAAGTTCGATGACTAATAATTTACGTGAGCTGCTGTCTGCGTCTGCCGAGGCATCGTAATTATGATTCGTACATCTAGATTGTTCGGAATAATGAGTCACCATTTCCGGTATGTTACACTATTTTTAAGTTTCAAGTCTCGCTTCCTTTATAAAAAGTTATCTTTTAGAATGTTAATGTAAACTGTATGTAAACTAATCTAATCTACTAATCTTTGCGGTGTCTTTATGCTTGCTGGGTTTACTACATCGTGAAAGAGGAACTATACATGCTATTGTTTATGCATTAACACTCAACGCATATCAGTATCATGAACCAAAACAATTCCAAGAGCGCACAGTCACAGTCAGCAGTCTACCGCCGCGCGCTTAGCTAAACAAATATTATTTCACCGATACAACTTATGCTCGAATGACGAATATTCTAATGTCCTTACATAATAAATAATAATTAATAATTGTACTTATCACTATGTCACTATTACTACTCCTTTGTTTATCGCAATGGTTTAAGATTTAACCAATTAAGTTGTTAGATGGAATTTAAGATAAGAATGAAAAATGGGGAAGTGCTCCGTTTTTCTGGGGTGTGTCACGGCTTGCCTGGGGTGTGCCTGGCACACCTTGCACCCCCCCTAGTTTCGCCACTGAATTCCCATTGGATTCGCTGGTCTGCGTTATGGTATGATGAATTGTCACATTCGGATGGTAGGATGTATACACAATTTTTGGAATTGTGGTCTCCATTTTGCGGTTTGGTTTTGGTTAATATTCCCCTGAGCGTTTCTGTGGATTTGAAGGCAGTGCGTATCTTGTATTTGCTACTTATCCTTCGCATTTTGTCTGAGGTACCTGGTTACCCGTTTCCTGTTTAGGTGAGGAAATAAACCGGGGTAGCCGTTATCTTTATGTGTTTTAACGATATTTCCTTTTTTTTTTAGGTCCGTTTCTTTCGAGCATATTGTTTCAGCCCTATCGTACAAGCATCTTACCACGCCTAACTTCACACTTTTGTACCTCGCAGTGTGGATGGGTTTCCTGTACATACTAGTGAAAGTGTCATTTCTGTGTACAAGTGCATCCAAGACTGGCAGTTTGTGTTGCGACTCCAATTCCATTGTGAATTTTATGGAGGATGTGCGGCTATAAAGATGATATATGGATTCATTCAGCCTAGTTTGGCAACGCAACAAGCATAGGGTGGATGAAACTCCAATACACAGCCGAAAAGTATAAAAAATCGCAAAGAGAGCTAGCGAACCATTAGTCAAAGAACGAATTAGACATCACCGTTTCAAAAAATACCAGCTCGAATAACAATTCAACGAGATCAGAGAAACCATTCGAAATCGACTGAACGAATTTGTGAGCTTGAGAAATTCTCCTTGTCATCCATTAGCACACTATCTACTAGGCATCATCACTCTTTATGGGAAACACCGAGTCGATGGTCAAGAATACGCAGCACTTCGTAGAAACCATTCGAAGTTTTCAACCCTACACGAAGAAGTACTGGTAAGCATCGAAGTAGGGAGCCTATTCACAAATGTGCCGACTGATAAGGCGCTTAATATTATAAGGGAGTCTGGAAAAGAATGAAACGTTACCAACGCACGCAACTCTCGGTAAACACCATAATGGAATTTCTGACAATATACATTAGAACAACGTACTTCCTAGTAGAAGACCAATTCAACCAACAAGAGTTGTAAAAACGAAGGATGTGGCTTAGATACGTGGATGATACCTTTGTAGTTCGGCAACACTGCTAGCATAAGCTTGATGAATTTATAAATCATCTAAATAACCGTGCACCCTCCATAAAACTCACAATGGAATTTCAGTCGGAACAACAACTATATAATGGGTGTTGAGCGAAATATCTCTGTCCACGTCCTTGATGAAATATGGTTTGTGTCAAGAAAAACGCACTTAGGTTTCTATGGTGACAACCTTGCGTAAAATATCCACCACCGAGCCGTTAGTTTCAATTATTATTAAGACTTGTTTTTCGCCATTAAACTGTTTCATGTTAGGTAACTCCTTCGGAAACTCTACCGAGAGGTCTTTGAATAACGGTTGCCACACGCTGTAGAACCAGATAATTATTTTAAAAGTTGTATCGCAGACAGTCTCGATGTTTTTTAGAAATTCCACGATAAAATATGATTTTCCACAACCCAATGGTCCCGTAACTATTGCTGGAAAGGGATTTTTAAACTGACTCTCCATCTTGAATACGATTTTGTTTAGAATTTCTTCATCTGCATTAAAAAAATTAAACAAAAACTAAACAAATTAAACAATTAAACTCCAGTATCGTATTCTTGAAGTTCTCAAACAAACTAAACAATGGTTCACTAACAACTACCTCACGTTAAACACCGATAAAACAAACCTGTTAATATTTAATCTTGCTGGGCGGGATTATACGGACACCAGCATAAATATTGTTGATAACTCCAAAATTTTAGGATTACATGTAGATAATAGCTTAAATTGGTTACGTCACCTCGAACATCTACAAATTACTCTAGCAAAAGCAAATTACTTATTGAAAAGGTTAAAACAAGTATCCTTTTTTTGCCATTAGAAATTTATATTTTGCGTATTTTGAATGTCATATTCGATATGTATTCTCTTTGGGGAAATACACCCTATGCAAAGTTACATTGAAAACACAAAAACGTGCAATTCGTACATTGGTGGGTTTAGGAAGGCGATTCATGCAGGCATGCTTTTAAATCAAAAATGACGGTCATCAACTACATATATGAATGTCTGGTATTTGTGTTTAGAAACCTCAATCAGTTTAGTTTTAACTCGCAATTGCATTCTTACAATACAAGGTCCAATGCGAATATTCACATACCAACAGCAAAAAATAAAAATTTTAAATCTTATATCTACACATCACCTCTTTTTACAATAAACTTCAAGCTGAGTATAAAGGTAAAGATGAAAAGCTGTTCAAATCTAAAATAAAATGTCTGTTGACAAACAATCCATTTTACTCGGTAGAGAATTTTAATTTTTAAATCGCCCAATATATTAAGGAAAATTTTACTTGTATTATAAAATATTTATAACTATCTAGGCGGTATTGTTTGTAAATTGTATTTGTGTGTTTGTTTATTATGATTATACCGAAAGGTCCAATAAACCACTACTGCTACTACTACTTAATAAATCCGTCCTTCTTTCTTTATCTTATTCAAAAAGCCCTTAATGATTTGAAAATTTGTATAGTTTATAATTTAAAGAAATGAAATAATTTTAATTATAATATTTTTTAGGATAACTATCCAAACTCCCTTTTATACGTTCATAACGAAAACAGGCAACATTGTAGAAACAAAAACAATAATGTATATCAGAATGACGATTAAAACTTCATGTCAGATAGAGATTAACAGACATAAATACATGCTAACGAAAAAATTCCAAAGCCGCCCGATTCTATGAGATATATATATATATATATATATATATATATATATATATATATATATATATATATATATATATATATATATATATTATTTGTGTGCCGAAATCTAGACACAAACGGATATGTCAGGCATCTCTATGCGCATCAACTACTAAATGGTTATTAGCACTACCTGTCACTAGAATTTTGACCTACTAAAGGAATTCCAACTTTAGTAAGGGATCTTTAACGTATCAATCATCGTATTGCTATGGGAGCAACAGTTTTACTTCTATCCGAGAAGAAGGAGTGCTTTGGTTTTTCTCCGTTTTTTAGAAAAACCTCGTTCAGGTTTGAACTCGCGCCGCTCAGGTGAAAGGTAAGCACTCTAACCATTCCACCACCGAGGCAGCTGATATAGATATTATATCAATAATACAGTTTAACCATTTTCATTCATATTTAATAATTTTTAGACTTTAGACGTTAGTTTATATTAAAAATCTTTATAAAGAAAAATGATGTAAAATGAAATATTTGATAATAACTAAAAACTGCTTCTCACCGCAAAGTTTCTCCAAGATAGCCGATGATGTCTGGACGTGTGTCTGTGTGTGTGTGTTGATAAATAAGACCTTAGAAAGTGTGATATTTCGATGAAACTCTAATCTTTTATGCACTTGTGAGACATTACTAAACTGGAAATGTTGCGCTCTTTCAAAAAATCGAAAAATTCAATATGGCGGTAATAAGAAAAATGAAAGTTGAGGCAGATTGTGGGATAACAAATGACGATTGTGACATGTCATACACGCCATCTTATTCGACTTAAAAAAGCTGTAACCATTTCGGATTTACTGTCGAAAAACGAAATCTGCCATTTTCGGTTTTTCGCTGATATTTTCAAAACCAATTGACCGATCGTAAATCTGAAACCGGATATCAAATGCTCTAAGCTTCTCTAAAACTATCCCATTTAACCTTTGCCGGTATAACAGAAGCCGAGATCCCTTTATAGAAGGATTTAATTGTATATATATATATATATATATATATATATATATATATATATATATATATATATATATAAGACACACACACACACACACACACACACACGCACCACGCACGCACGCACGCACACACGCACACCACCAACCACACACACACACATTTGTAAACAGCTAATATTTGAAAGATATAAAAATACCTAGACATAGACCTTATACATATCGGTTAATTATGTTCTATTCAATGCTTAGATATGATAGCTGCAAAAAAATTCAAGGTAGAATTTAAGTGTTAGTTCAATTTTAATAACGATTAATTTTATAAGAAAAATTGTAGACGTATTTTCTAAAGCAAATTTAATTTTACATAAATTTTTTATAAGTTTTTTTATGTAAAGCGAAATAAATGTATAAATTAAATAAATATGATTGAAAATTCTGAAGCAGTATTATCGATATTTTATAGTAGTGGGCGGCTTTAGAATTTCTTTTACGTTAACATGTATTTAAGTCCATTAATCTCTATGGAACACGAATTATTAAAAGTTATTCTGACATAGATTATTTTTGATTTTACATTGTTGCCTGTTTTAGTTATGAACGTATAAAAAGGAGGTTGCATAGTTATAAAAAATTGAAATTAAAATTATTCAATTTCTTTTAATTTAAGTTAGCATCTAGATGTCTATTAAGCTCTGTATGTCATGAACGTCTGTTTGACATAGATTATTGTTTCTGTGTATTTTTGTAGTGAACTTCTTATAAAAGAGGTTGCATAATTATGCTTAAAAAAATGTTATTAAAATTATTTCATTTCTCTTAATTTCCATTTCATAGGTTGGCAGGTCGAGTGTTGTTCCACACCAGATATTTTAAGTTGAAAAGAATATTGTTTCACAACTCTCAATAAATCCATTTTCGCTCCCTGCATGATGCATAATATATCTGAAAGGGGATTTTGTTTAAAAACTTATTTGTATTGTAGTACAACCTTTTACCATCTATTTTAGTAGTTTTAACAGACACCCTTTAGATATTCATTTTGCTAAGAACCATCGATTTCATTTTAAAATATTTAGGTCTCATCAAGGAATACAAATTGGTAGAGAGCATCGTTCTTACCTTGTTTATATGATCTCAGGAATTCCACCACTCTTTTCAAAGCCACATTCGGTAGTTTCATGAGTCCACGTCGTGGATTATCCTTTATCCACTGCTATTGAATAATTCCCTATCTTTTAGTTGGGACCACTGGGGTTGAAGGGTTATGTATTATTTTAAACCCATACAGGGTAGAACTTTTTGATTATATTAATGCCTTTAATGATAAATATAATAATTGATTCAATTTTGTGAGACAAATGTAAAATGTACTTTAGCCGTTATTACTTCTTTTGGTACATAGTAAATAGTATCACGAATACCGCTTGCTGTGTTTGTAACTCGCTTAGAATAGCAACGATTTTTTTTTGGCGACTTTAATTTCTCATTGTTTTTCTTTGCTTGACAGATTCTGTTTACTGTCCTTAAAGTGATGTTTAGAGTAGCAGTTACACGCTATTCTCTTAAAATATTTTATATGTATTATCCAAATGTTACCTCTCGAAAAGCATTTCAAGTAACAGAGGCCCATTATTGCCCTTTCCTTGCTCAAAATAGCTAATTAATAATGCCACAAGTTCTTTGCATCGACTAACCATTTGCTTGGGCATTTTGGCAACCGAAGAATGAAAATACAGATGTCACTATTACAAATTGTTGACAACAAAAATCAATCAGATATGTCTGTCAGAATAATGTCATCCGTAACCTCAAAATATGGATGAATCAATGAATAAAAGACCGCAACACGGCACCATCTTTGACAGTGACTAGGTTTACGTTGTTAATTGCTGGCCTGTTGATTAAAATTTTATCAAAAAATTTTACATTGAGAGGCGTCGTAGGATTTTTGTCCTACACTTCTTACTTTATTTGAGAACACGAAGGACCATGGGATGTTAGAAAACACTTTCTTTATTAACACAATTGAACTTCAATACAAAACTACGCTAATATTACACAATGTCCGCCTCCAACAGAATTCGTGAAATTCTTACAAACGCGAATAGTAATTAAATGTGCACATAATTTAAGCTTAGGATATGATTATATTTAGAGATTGAGCGTGTATTTTCGGAGAATTAAAATAAATTATTAAATATTTGTGAAAAACTAAACTAACTCGTGTAACATTTTTTCCGTAACTACAACAGCGCAATTCATTTTTTGTTATACAGGGTGCGGCATTAGTGCGTCGAAGTACGATATATCCGTTATTAAAGGAGGTATCAAAAAAAGTTATTTACAAAAATTATAGACAACTTCAAACTTCACATTATAAAATTATTTTCGTATTTACAGGGTGTTACATATTACCAGGGTAAACCAAAATTTTTTTTTAAAATGGGGCACCCTATATATTATTTCAAATTTTGATTAAGCTCATCTCCCCCATATTTCCAATATACGGTTTCATTACGTTATACAGGGTATTTCAAAAGTTACGGTCAATTGTACACGAAAATCATTCTCATTTCAACGTCCCGTATACCCTGTACAGAACAACCTAACAATAATTTTTTCCACGCATAACTTTTTGACATTGGTACAGTGTTACGAGAAAGTGCTATTTCTTTATTATTGCACCAAATGAATATAGAGCGAGCCACCCTGTATTTTATTTTAAAAAGTGAAAATACACTATGTTCTTTCATTTTTATTAAGCACTCCCTATAGCTAAAATCGTTAATTTCTGAGATATTTTCAATTTAATAACAGGTAGAGCTTTTTTTTTAATTTCTATTGTAACAAGTTAGCCGTGAACAAATAAAAGTGTGACAAATTATTATAAAAAATTAAAAAAACATCGGTTTTTAAGACAAAATTCTTATAAAATTAATTAATTTCATAATAAATGTTCAAAATGTCCACTGAAAACATCAATACAGCATTGCAGTGGAGTTTCAAATTCTCAACTGACATTTCTACATTAATACTCTGGAATGCTTTTCGTATTCTATTCTTCATATCATCTTGGAGGTATTTGATATATACGGTTTTTCACATAACCGCATTTGAAGAAGTCAATTTTACTTAACTCTGGTGAACGAGCTGACCATGCAATGGACCCTCCTCTTCCCACCCATCTTCCAGGAAAATGGGTATTAAGATGATTATGAATTAATCTAGTGTGATGTACCGGAGCTCCAACGTGTAACAACCAAATAAACCTGACCATTCACTGTTCCATCGAAAAAATGTGGCCCAATTACGTGATCTCCAAGTATACAACCCCAAACATTTAAAGACCACCTAGTTTGACTATGAGTTTTTATAAGATGGGGATTACTTGTCGAATAATAATGGAAATTGTCTATTCACAGTTCCATTTTTATAAGACGTGGTTTCGTCTCCAAAGAGAACAAAATCAAAGAAATTCGCCTCATTGTGGATTTGTTGATTCACAAAAAGCAACCCTTCTGGGATAGTTATCTTTGAGTAACTCTTTATGTAACTGGATATGGTATGATGCATCTTATTTTTACGCAGTATTCTTCAGACGAACCTGTCACTAATATCATGCTGATACGAGATTTCACGTGTGGATTATGCGTAACTTCAATCATCACATTAAATCAATTTCCCTCGTTGAAGTATAGGTTTTGTCCTTTCCTTCTTTTCATAAACTACTGAACCCGTACGATTAAAACGATCTACTAACCTTTCCAACGTTATTTTCTCGGGTTGTGTTCGTATATCTCTTTGTAAATTCTATGTGCTAATAAACAATTTTCATACATTCTCAGTATATATCATGTCTGTTAATTCCTCAACAGGACAGTTCTTTTAAACAGTATTTAAGTGTTTACAAATTAATAAACACTACATTATAGGAATTGTTAAAAAATCTCTTTCTTTCTTTAAACAGAATATAATTCACATGTCACATGGTACATTTTTGATTACTTTTATTGGTCAAAATACAAAGACAAAATCGCAGAATAGGCTATCCAATCGGTGATAATTTTATCACCGCATGTTGACTGTCACATGACTTTAATGAATAAAATAGTTTACTGTCAAAGTGACAAAAAGTTTCAAAGAAATAAATAATTGTATTGATTATATTGCAACTGTAATATTTACTATCAAAGTGACAGATCGTTTGAAATTGTAAACTTTAAAAAATATATTTTCTATTAACGTTCATTATATTATCTTATCAAATATAACACGTGTTATGATTAATAATGGATGATAATCATAACACTAGTTTTTTTTTTTTATGATTGTGGACCTGAACAGGCTAAATAAGGCCTATCGTGCTAAAGCACTCAGGAATACTTAGGAGGATGGATAGAGGGATAATGAATTGCCAATAGATGCCTATGAACAGCTACCTTAAATTTTCTCATATCATAAGTGAGAGGAAAACAGGAACTAGGGAGATCATTCCAGAGTTTAGAAGCCGTGTAGAAAAATGTGGATTGCGCCTGTTTGGTACGACAAGTGGAGATTTGTACTGCATACTGATGATGTGATTGAGCGAACCGAGTGTTTCTCGCAAAGATAGCCGGAGATGGTATCAAAGAATGTAATTCACCAGCACAATAGCCGTTCTAATAACGATAATACAAAGAAAGAACTGAAACCATCCTTCTATGCTCAAGGAACTGTACGTGAGAAGTTAAAGACGGGTCATTTATAAGCCTAATCGCTCTCTTTTGAATACGATCAACGATATCGAGAGTGTATTGAGCACTAACCCAAAGGTGAGAATTATATTCCAGATGAGGCAATTTGGGCCTTATACAGCAAAAAGGAGTTGTCGAGAGGTAAAGTACTGCTTAGATCTGTACAAAAGCCTATTTTACGAGCAGCTGTTTTGGTAGCTGACAGAAGATGGTCAACCCATGAGAGATTTGAAGATACAGTCATACCCAACAGAGTAATAGAGTCTGAAAACTTAAGAACTGAGCCATTCATACTTACAACAGGAAATGATCGATCTTTTTTGGCGGACATAAGGCAACACTGAGTTTTGTTAGCATTAAATTTAACTAGATTATTGCTTCCCCACTCGAGAATACGTTGAATGTCTTTGTTGATTGAATTTGCCATTTCAGCTTTAATTTCTTGATTTGACATAGAAGGTGGATTATCACTATGAGTAGACTGAGATGAACTACAGTGAAGAGTGCTATCGTCAGCAAAGCAATGGATGGGGTTAGTTGTTGAAGAAATAAGGTCGTTTATGTACAGCAGAAAAAGTGTAGTTTCAAGAAACGTGAGCAATTGCTGATTGATGGCTTTTTCCATGATTTTAGACAAAATGGAAGTGATGGCAATTGGTCTGTAATTTGAGGGATCTGTCTTATCACCTTTTTTGGGAATAGGTTGAACATTTGCTAACTTCCATAATGAAGGGAATTCCCCAGAAGATATAGAGATCGTATAGAGCTTAGATAGGACTGGTACTAGTTCGGGGGAACATTTCTTTAAGACAATAGCTGGGATACCGTCTGGGCCAGTCGCCTTATTGAGATCAAGCCTACTGATGATCGATTCCAAGAGCTTGTACCGAAAATGAATTGGTTTCATAACGTATGAAGAAGAGTTGACTAGGGGCATATCTTTTCCAGAATCATTGAGACACGAGTTTGATGCAAACAAATCCACAAAAACGTTGGCTTTGTCTACAGAATCAGCAACTACCGATCCGTCAATAGATGTCAGGGGAAATGAAGATGTTCGAAAGTTTTTACTAATGGCTTTGCTAAAGACCAAAATTTACGACTGCCTAAAGGAGATGTAGCTAGTTCATTGCATTTTCGTTGTTCGAACAACTTTTTAGTTTTAGTGATGACACTTTTGCAGATATTTCTAGCACCAACGTATTCTACATGACTGTCAACCGATTTATTAGATTTCCATTTAATGTAACATTTATTTTTAAAGATATTGCATCAGAACAAGCCTTATTGAACCAGGGTTGGGAACGTGAATGACCTACACGGTACTGTTTTTGGGAATGTATAACTCCATTCCCATGAGGATGACTTCAGATACTGAAAGAGCGATGTCCGAAGAAGAGGACGACTTAAAACAATATTCACGCCATGGAAAGGTTGCAAAGAAATCCCGTAAATCACTCATCGAGCTGACTTAAAACACCACAAGGTTCTATCGGTTTGCGAACAACAGTGGAATTAGGTACAGTAGAAATGATTTTTATTAGACAATGGTCGGAAAGACCTAAAGGCGAAAGAACGGAAGTTTTATAAACAAGAGGGTTTGATGTAAGAAAGAGATCTAGAAGATGTGGAGTATGGTTAGGGTTATCAGGGATTCTTGTGGGTTCAGAAATCATTTGTGTGAGATCACATGAAATAGCAAATGTTTCTGCACTATGACCAGCGGATTTGTAGTAGATGAAAATTGAAGCCAATTAGAGTTATGAACATTGAAATCGCCTACAAATGAGATATCGCAAGATGGAAACTGAGACAGGAGATAGTCAACTTTCGTACTAAGGTAATCGAAGAAGTCTTGAAAGTTGCTGTCATTAGGAGACCTATAAATGCAACAGTAGAATTTCACAAAATTAGGACCAGAATGTTTAAACCAAATCACGTCAAAATTTTTATTTTCTAAGGAAGAAACCCTCTTGCAAGCAATTCTGTCCTTGATGTAGGCACATACGCCTCCTTTATATCGAAAGTTAGAGTGAAGATGGTATTGAGGAAATTGCAAGTCGGGTGACTCGGAGCTTTCGAGAGACTTGTGTTTCAGATAGAAACAATATATCAGGTTGTAATTGTTCAAGATGTTGGTGAATAGCATTAAGATTAGACCTGATACCGCGGATGTTGCAGTAGTGAATCAGAAAGTTGATACTTTCGATGACCGAGGTCGCTTGGGCCCTGCCCTCCCGGACATCCGAATGGGGCAGGATTTTACGTCCGGAATTTATAACCCTAGAAACCACAGCCATCTTATTTTTTAATTTGGGACTTTTAATCCGATAGGAAGACAGTGAGGGCGAGAAGGAAGAATAAGGATGAGAATAGATTGAGGATGATGGAAAAGGTAACCGGCAGCCCTTACCGAGCTCAGAAAATCGGAGACCCAATATTAAGGAGCCCATGGTAAGGGTGGTGGTACCTCCCCGGCTGGCATGGAGTGTAGATGCGAGTTATATTATCCCCGAAAATATCTCAGAAATTAACGATTTTAACTATAGAGAGTGCTTAATAAAAATGAAAGAACATAAAGTGTATTTTCACAAAAAAATACAGGGTGATTCATTTGAAAAAATTGACAAAATCATGTGTTCGAGTTTTGGTTCGCTCTATATTCAATTGGTGCAATAATAAAGAAATAGCACTTTTTCGTAACACTGTACCAATGTCAAAAAGTTATGCCTGGAAAAATATTGTTAGGTTGTTCTGTCTAGGGGACATTGAAATGAGAATGATTTTCGTGTACAATTGACTATAACTTTTGAAATACCCTGTATAACGTAATGAAACTCTATATTGGAAGTATGGGGGAGATGAGCTTAATCTAAATTTGAAATAATATATAGGGTGTCCCATTTAAAAAAAAATGTTTCGTTTACCCGGGTAATATGTAACACCCTGTAAATACCAATAATTTTATAATGTGAAGTTTGAAGTTGCCTATGATTTTTGTAAATACCTTTTTTTGATATCTCCTTTAATAACGGATATATCGTACTTAGACGCACTAATGCCGCACAATGTATACAGGGTGGCCCACCACATTCGCCTCGGTTTTTCTACGAGAAATGAAAAGGGTTGGGAAATAATTTTTAGAAAAGTCATATGTGGGTTCTTGAGGAGCATATTCCAAAGTTATTTTTGAACATACAGGGTAGCACAAAAATAAAGTACATATCAAGTTATATTTTTCTTATGGAACACCCTATAATTTTTTATATGTTTAGATACTATAGACCAAATAAAGGTAAGTTTTTGTTACACTTCCTATACCTAAAACTGATCGTTTCTGAGAAATTTTGAGAAATATAAAAATACATATTGTAATTTAAAAATTGCTTACACCTGTAACATAGAACGAGCTGCCATAATTAAATCTACTGGTTAGCTGAAAGGTTAAGGTATACTATCATAAAAGTTTTATTTCAAAATTATAATTATGGTGAAAAAATTGCTCCAAAGTTTAGGCACACATTTTATTGAATAACTTCTTAAAGTTTAATGGAACACCTCGTATTTAGTGGCTTATTTTGACGCAGAATTAGATTCCATTTAAAACTATATTAGGGTTCCCTATACCTATCTCTTATGCTTTTTACGCAAACGGCGTTTTTATATTTTACTTATGAATAATTTCTTTATCGTAAATGTATTGTAATGAAAATCTAGCATTTTTAAAAAGCATTTTATTGAACGGTTAACAACTTAAATAGTAAAGAATTATTATTTTAATAAATGTTCAAAGTTGTGTCCATTATTCCATAAGAGAACTCTTTTTCGAAATGATTGCTGAACCCTGGATAACATATTTGACATTATGGAACGAAATGCTTCTCTTATTCGTACTTTCATCGTTAGGTGTCGTTGGCGGTGTATTGTAAACAATATTTTAATATATCCCCATACAAAATAGTCGAGACTTGTTAGGTCCGGACACTGGCTGGCCAGTCCTGTGGACCTACTCGTCCTATCCATCTCTTGTGATATTGCCCATCTAATTCAATCCTATCACGTCTATCGAAGTGTGCAGGAGCACCATCTAGCTGCATCCACATTCGTTGACGAATATTAAGCGATAGTTTCCAATAGTATAGGCAAATTGTTCCTAATAAATCTAGGAAACATGGCGCTGTTTAAGTGGCCATCAAAAAGTATGGACCTACCATTTGCGTTCCGATTACTCCACCCACACGTTAACACACCATCTGTGCTGGTGATCAAGGGTTGTAAAATTTTAAGATTTTCGTCACTGTAGTAGTGAAAGTTATGTCTATTAACTAATCCGTTGTTATGAAAACTTGACTCATCGGAAAAAGCACGTATTCAAAAAATTTTCATCATCACCAAACTTTTCTAGAACCCATAAACAAAAATTCAGTCGTCGATCATAATCTTCTTCAGAAAGTTGTTGATGTGATACGGGTAAAATTTGTGTTTTTAATTATTCTTTGGATGCTCTATCTGCTATTCCACTTGCTTCATGTATTTTTCGGTGACTTGTTTGAGGGTCTTCTACCAGAGATTCCATCATTAAATATTCATTTTCCTCTTTCCGGTAACCGATTTTTATCGTTCGGGCTTAGTATAAGACACACTGCCTGTCTTCGGAAAAGCTGCAACAACTTTTCCAATGAACGCTTATTGGATGATGCCTGATAGGATACCTTTGGGCATATACTCTTGACGCTAATAAACACTGACCGATTACCAAGATCATATCAATTCGTTCTTCCTGGGGTAAGTTCTCATTTTAACTAATGAAATGTAAAATCTCGAAAACAATTTTAAACTACTTTAACAATGATAATGGTTTGACTAACAAGTAGCGTTACTGTCAAATCATTTTTTCGAAATAATTAACGCCATCTTGGCCAAAGCCTACTATTATTAAAAAATAGTAGGATAGGTATAGCAGATGAAAAGTAAAATATAAAAACGCCGTTTGCGTAAAAAGCATAACATATAGGCATAGGGAACCCTAATATAGTTTTAAAGGAATCTAATTCTGCGTCGAAATAAGCCACTAAATACGGGTGTTCCATTTAACTTTAAGAAGTTATTCAATAAAATTGTACCTAAACTTTGGAACAACTTTTTCACCACTCTGTATAATTTTGAAATAAAACTTTTATATGGTAGTATACCTTAACCTTTCAGCTAACAGTAGATTTAATTTTGAGCAGCTCGTTCTATGTTACAGGGTGTAATAAATTTTAAATTACAATATGTATTTTATATTTCTCAAAATTTCTCAGAAACGATCAGTTTTAGGTATAGGAAGTGTAACAGAAACTTACCTTTATTTGGTCTATAGTATCTAAAAATATAAAAAATTATAGGGTGTTCCATAAGAAAAAATATAACTTTGATATGTACTTTATTTTTGTGCCTCCCTGTATATTCAAAAATAATTTTGGAATATGCTCCTCAAGAACCCACATATGACTGCGCTAAAAATTATTTCCCAACCCTTTTCATTTCTCGTAGAAAAACCGAGGCGAATGTGGTGGGCCACCCGGTATACACCGGGTTGGAGAATATTTCTTTAACAGCGTCTAAACCCAATAAAAACAAGCTTGTGCACATACATTATTTTATCTTAAAAGTATTGTATTAATTGCATTAACTTTAGAGTTGTTTTTTTTACAAATTTTATTATACAGTTTGCGACAGAAACGTAGCCACATAAGATGTAGAAATGCGTCATTGATGACGTGCGCGCCACTTTGTTTGGCTTTAACTATATAAATATTCTTCGCCTGAAAATCGCAAGGAATTGGAAGACAGGCAAGATGTTTTAACGAACAGCAACAGAAATATGTTAAGAAGAGTTACTATATAGGGGTTGAATTAAATTTGTTTATTAGATTTTGTTCCATGTTTATATTAATTCTATTAAAGTTTGATTTAATAATTAGGTAATTAAATAGTAAGCATAATAATAAATCGGAAGTATTTAATTAGTAACCTAAAATGTCGCTTGTTGCCTCGACGTCAATTTTTAAATAAATCTAAATTTAAGGAAATGGAATATTGATACGAGGCATTCATGTGTTTCATGATGGCGGCTACGGGTACTCAAAGCTACTATGAAAAAAACAATAATTTCGAATTTTGAAGCTAAAGATTCTATTAACATAGACTCATTGAAAAAGCTCTTGATGAGCTTTTTCCAAAAATGCAAAAATCCAATGTAGCGTCGGTAAAAAATGAAAAATGCATGTAAATATTTGTATTAATAAAAAAACCAAAGAGTTAAAAATGCACCATTTTGTTTTTTCCCATTATTTCAAAAACCACAAACAGAAACCAAATCTTAAGACGCATTTAAATTTTAGTAAAGTTCTCTAAAAATTTCCTAATTTAACCAAGCCTGTACCTAAAACGGTTTCCGAGATTTAAACTAAATATGAGACAGGGTGTTTAATTTTTAATAATTATAATAAAAATAAATAGTATTTTAGGGAAGGGAGCGTAAAGAGAGTGACAGACTACAATGTTTTTCTCTATTTTTTTAAATATTGCTTGTTTAACTTGGTGCTGCTCTATTTCCAGAATTGGATAAATTACAAAGGCAGATAAAAAATAAAATGAACAATGAGGTTGAAACTCGATATATTTTCTAACAACCGTTTTGAGGTCTACCTTATTAATGAATCCTGTTTGTATCTGGTATAATTTAAGAGGGTTAAAAGGGCGTGAGCAGTCAAGTGCAGGGTGGGCCTAATAATTTTGTTCGGTTTTTATAGAACCGTAAACATTAACATCCCTCACACCTCCTTTATTATTATATATATAACAAAAAAACCGTTGAATGTTTTGATAACCTTTCATTATATATTTTTGAGTATATGGCCCAATGGATAATTGAGAACAAATATCCTGTTCGAATTGAACTAAATTGAACGTTAATTACAATTGCAAATGTGCCATTTACCAATTGAGTTACACGAGTTTAGTCCTTGTTTATTTTATAAGGTTAATTGTAATAATTGCTAAACCAATTTATTATAGTCGGTGACCCAAGCTCAAGGTTCTCAGGTGTTTATGTGATCGTGTCGGCGCCTCAGCCTCACCTGAGGGTCAAACTCTTAACCAATGACGCAAATTACAAATTTATATTAATCTGTTCTTTACCTTTACTCATAATTTCTACCCAACACAAAAAATTAATACTTTACAAACTGACTTTATAGAACTCCATAATTTTAGTCAATAAATTCTATTAAATTTACCAATTTATTATTAATATTATTTATCGACCGGTTTCAATACATAACGTGGTAAAACCGGGTGAGATCGCATACGCTTTTTTAATTCATACATTTTTTTACAAGATAAAAAAAGCAGTTCTACTTTTTTTCTATTTATTAAAAGTCCAGACATTTAAACATAGTGAAGTAAACTGAAAAACGTTAAAAATTTTAGTCAACCGGCCATCTTAAATCAGAAAACGGGCAGAAGTATTTAGAAACTGAAAAATGCAAGAAAAACTAATGGATTTATTAAATTTAAATTGTTAACGGATGTTATTTATGATATTTGTAACGTGGGCGTCATCCGATTTTCTTAAATACAAAACGTTGGTTAAATAAAAAAAAAATGTTTTCTCGGTCCTAGATTTGAATCTACGACCAAGCTCTGTATCGTCTAACTTCTCTAATTCTTTGCCTTTAAATACAAATTAGACATTGAAAGTCTTGTTAATAAAAGGTTTACTACCTGAGAGCTCTTGTTAACGCGTACTTAATTGTGGTTAATTAATGTCAAAGTAGGTTATTTTCCACAAGGGATGAAGTTATGTGTATGATTGGTGTATTTAAGTACCGGGTGGCCAAATAAGCGAGGCACGCGGCCATATCTCCGCAACCGTTTCGCTGACAACGTTGGGAAAAAAATATTTATGATAAAATCGGGTCACAAAAATACCATTGAAAATATTTTCAAATACGTAACTTGCCGCTAGATGGCGCCAATTGCCTCATAAGAAAAATTCGCATTTTTTTAATGAATTTTTGCCTAATTAAGGTTAGTGAAAAGTATCACCGTACGAAAGCACTCGCTTTGCTCTACAACTTTCATTAAGCTCATTTTTCCATATCTCCTATGGGTAAGTGATGGGAGAAGAATATTTTAATCCATAGAAAAATGTCTGTAACTTCCTTACTATTTAACCGATTTTGACAAACGAGAGCTCATTGGAAAAAGCATGACAGTAGTAGTCCGGCACCTTCCGCCGCCATCTTGATTTTGAAGTCACAAGACCGCCCACGTGTGAGACCGTATTTTCCACCCCTATGGTTTCAACCCTTTTCATCCCTAATAATTTTTGTTTTACTCGGTCACGTGTAGGAGGTGTTTTCACCCTATTTTATGAAAGCTCACGTATAGGACGCGTATTTTCTACCCTATGGTTTCTTTTCGAGGGTCAACCCTAATTAGAGCCTTTTTTGTACTTGCTCACGTGAGGGGCTGGGATTGGTCTTGGTGCTGGGAGGCTGAACCTGGAGCTGGTCTTCGGGGTTTGGTCTTGGGGTCGGGGCTGGGGCTGGTCTTGGAGTTGGACTTGGGCTAGGTCTTGGACCTGGAGTTTGTCTTGAACTTGGTCTTGGACCTGGAGCTGGGCTAGGTCTTGGCCTTGGAGTTGGTCTTAGGGCTATTTTTTATGGTTATCTAATTAAGGTCCTTTTGCTTGTATTAAGAGCAGTACCCCAGGATGTTATGTAATTGCACGTGTTGTGATTGAAAAAGATTTTTATTTAGTCTATTTAAACGAAGTTGCTGGTAGAGTATCTGTTAGTATCGTTTATCGATTCAAGATGGAAGGTCAGTTTAAGCACCCCTTTTCGGCGATAGTTGCAGGTCCGTCGGGTTGTAGGAAATCGTATTTTATCGTGGATTTTCTAAAAAATATCCAAACGACCTGCGATACAGCTTTTGAAAAAATTATCTGGTTTTACAGTGAGTGGCAGCCTTTATTCAAAGATCTCTCTGTGGAATTTCAAAAGGGTTTACCTGATATGGAACAGTTTGACGGAGAAAAGCCTGTCTTAATAATAATTGACGATCTAATGCGCGAAACTAACGGCTCTGTGGTTGATATTTTTACAAAGGGTTGCCATCATCGACATCTAAGCGTGTTTTTCTTAACGCAGAACATATTTCATCAAGGACGTGGACAGCGGGATATTTCTCTCAACACACATTACATAATTTTGTTTAGGAACCCACGTGACAGAGCTCAGATACTGAATTTAGCAAGACAGATTTCGCCGGACAACCCGAAATTTTTAGAAGCCGCGTACCAAGATGCTACTTCAAGTCCGCACGGATATTTATTGTTCGATTTAAAACAGAATACACCGGATGTGCTACGTTATAGAACAAACATATTCGGGCCTCAAGCTATCTGCCAGGTATATATAGCGAAAAAAGGGTTTAAGCCTCACAGTCATAAAGATTACATCATATATGATGGCTGACGTTTTAAGAGCGAACGCTGATATCCTACGTGCATTAGCCAGATTAAGTAAAAGTCAACGTGACGCTTTATTGAAATGTTTGGATAGTAAGCAGGTAGAGTGTATTTGTGAGAGTGCACATAACATTTGAAAAGGTCGTGTACCTCTCATCTGACCAGAAGCAACGACTCTCCCAACATAAGTACACTTTAAGACGCTTGGCACAGAGAGGCGAATCTATAAAAAAGAAGAAACATTTTCTTGTACAGAAATGTGGTGCATTTCTACCACTCCTGTTAGGACCATTACTGGGCGGAATTCTGGGTAATCTGTTTCAATAACCATAGACCACATTCTGAATGAGACGATTATTCTACCGATGGACTTTATACTCACTTACCGGCACCAGATAGTACACAAAACAACATTTTAACGCAGCTGGGTAACGATATGAATAAAGTTTTAAAAACTAAAATGACCGACCATGACAAATGGTAGCAGTACAACCAAGTTCTTCAAAGGTAATCTAACTTTTCCAACAGTTACGTCAGCCCACCAGTATAACAATCACGTGACGCTGTTGCTGATGTATTAAATTTACCTCAACGCAAAGGTCTGCAGCTACGAACTAGCATCAACGTTCGCTTCTTAGAGAAAAGGCGCACTTTGTACTATACTGAATACAACAGCATTCGTTTTTCGGAATATAATACTGTCAAATAAAGGCGAGATCAATTCAACATATCTGTCACTTAGAACAACAATTGATCAGTTTGACGTACATTAAAGGATAAATAACACGAGTTTATCGAAATACGCAAAGGCAATGATTTCTGTATCCAGTGTTAAAGAGTACTTGTGACAATATACAGCGTGAAATGCTGTCATAGAAATACCAAAGCATTATCGTAAATTCTGATTTCTACACGTAGTTTCGATTAAGATCAATAAGATGTAAATTCTAGTAAAGTGAAATGCTAAAGTTTTAGTAACATAGTAAAAGATTTGATAAAATAGCATCGTTGTATTTATACGAAATTTTAAATACGATTTAAAAAGCATATGTTTTAAACTGTTCATAGAATTAAAAGTACTATCTAATGCAATTTTAAATACTATAAATTTAATTGCTTACTAATAGTGTTTAATACATACAATAGATTATTAGTATAGAATAAATCTTCATTTAAGTACAGTGAATACACATAAACAATAAGAAATAGGTGAAAAGTAGAACTATAAGACCAAAAAGATACAAAGACAATACTATGTAGAATACAAAACTCAATTATATAAAAAAAAATAGTTATACGTATAAAATAGTAAAAAAGTCTACACGTGAGCATAAAACAAAAAATAGATGAAAATTGAAACCATATGGAAAATACTTATCGTTTGACTAAATAAGATCAAGTATAGATCTAATAAATTTATTTGTTCTGCTGGCGCCATGTGACGCGTTTGCATATTTAAAGATTTTTGTAGTAAATTTTAAATGGAAGGATATATTTTTTATTAATACAATAAAAGGGTAATACAATGACAGTTAATCCTGTCAAAATCTATTCGCTTATCATAATCCTCCTCTTTTAATCGTTGACAAGTAAACAAGTAAAACAGAAAATTATTTTTTGTATAAATTATTACAGCATGCTATTTGGAAATTTCGCATAAATGTAGCATTATTATTTCAAGTTGCTTTGGTATGTGTGAATCCTGGCGATATTGCAGGCTCGCATTCCATTAATTTTCTCATTAAATTTAGAATTTACTTCAGTTCTACATACATAAAGACAAAATTTACATCGATTGGGGTTTGTACTTCGATAGCGCAGTTGGTAGCGCGGTACTCTAGCAAAGTCGTAGGTTCAAATCCTACTCGACGTAAACTTTTTATTTATGTATTTAATAAAATTAATAATAATTTTTAGTAGCATTATTATGATGCAGCATTTACAGATTTATCTTTTTTGTGGCATATATTTTTTATTTTAATGTTCTTAGCAAACTTAAGAATTTATGTTATCTGACAATATACAGGGTGAGTCAATCCTTACCAAAATATTCAAAAAATCTAAATATCTTTGGAAAGGCACAAGGCAAAATTTGCGGTTTTGACAGGA
The DNA here is from genome assembly GCA_036346205.1 of Vesta saturnalis. Lineage (NCBI taxonomy): Eukaryota > Metazoa > Arthropoda > Insecta > Coleoptera > Lampyridae > Vesta > Vesta saturnalis. The sequence goes on from JARFJB010001511.1 coordinate 33,635, forward strand.
TTAACTCTCATTGTATTGCCCTTTTATTGTATTAATAAAAAATATATCCTCCATTTAAAATTTACTACAAATATCTATAAATACGTAACCGCGTCACATGGCGCCCTCTAGCGAGCATAACAAACTCCAAAGTTATTAGTTCTACACATTTTTGAAATTCACAAGTCATGCTCTTTCCAATGAGCTCTCGTTTGTCAATATCGGTTAAATAGTAAGTTACAGACATTTCTACCTATGGATTAAAATATTCTTCCCCCACCACTTACCCATAGGAGATATGGAAAAATGAGCTTAATTAAAGTTGTAGAGCAAAGCAAGTGCTTTTGTACGGTGATACTTTTTACTAACCTTAAACCAAAAATTCATAAAAAAATTTTTTATGAGGCAATTAGCGCCATCTAGCGGCAAGTTACGTATTCCAAAATATTTTTAATCGTATTTTTGTAGCCGATTTTATTATAAATAATTTTTTCCCAACATTGTCAGCCAAACGGTTGCGGAGATATGGCCGCGTTCCTCGCTTATTTGGCCACCCGGTACACGTTATCTTCTGCTACAGTTTCGATTATTTTTGATTCGGGTTTTCACCATATGATAGCATACACTGTCAGACGGGGAACCAAGACAGAATTTCTGGCTCACGATTTTTTGGCCCTCACCAGGACTAAAAAACATCTTAAAATCGTTGAAAGTTGTACTTTTTCGCTTACAACTTATCACGTTTTTCACCGATGACGCAGAAATTTTGTACATAGATCCATTATAATATCCCGTATTTTGTATAGATCAAGATACTCACTTCGTTGGAAAACGCCTCAAAGCATCGCATCAACGTTCTATGAGTAAATTTAATGCATTTACCATAGCCAGATAGATTTTTACCAGGCTGTCAAAATCGTCATTTACTACGCACCAATTTCATTGAAAAAAATACTGCCCCATGGGGAAATGCATTTTATATACACGTTGAACCTGCGTCGAGTAAGAATATCTTGTTTATTTCATTTTTCTAATTTATTTGTTTATGAATACTCTACAAGTAATTTCTGTAAAACTTTAGATAATATGGTATCATCAGCGTTTGTATGTTCGTTTACCAAAATTTCCATTACGCACATTAATAGAATGGGTTGAGGGCCAACGACGCCCAGCGTCGCGTCACCTGGCGTCTGAACTTCGTGCAAACGCCGAGGTGTGTTGGCTGTTTTCAAAGCCATTCTTTCGGAGACTCCGTCCTTTTTTTTACGGCTTCTTTTCGGGGACTATTTTCAACCCCTTGATGGAATTTTGAACCCCCTTGATGTCATTTTAACCCTCTTAAGGCGTTTTTGTCAGTCCAAGGGGTGCGGTTGGTCCAGATACATCTTGGTTCATCTAAATTCAACATCCTGAGTTTTTTTTGCGGTCCAGGCTTCGCGACGCCTGACATCTGAACTTGCAACCGTCGAAGGGTGTCGGCCGTTTTCGGAGACCATTTTGGTGTCTTCGGCTGTCGGTGTCTGAATTTCGTGCGAGGGTGTCGGTCGTTTCCGGAGGCCATTTTTGTATCTTCGCCAGCACCCTGGTTTCTGATTGATGACGGCCAGTTTGTCAGTCTATCCCCGTGATTTAGGGGTGCGGTTGGTACATCTTGATGTCAGTAATCAATTCAAATGCATAAACTGAATTTAATTACATCTCAACGCCGAGTAATATAGAAATAATTGCAAGATATTGATCTGAAAGCGTATTCTATCAAAACATCTTGGTTATTACCGGTAATAAAAAGATAAAGGGTTTTTAATAATTTATTATAACTAATATTATTTTTAAAATTACATATTCCACAGTATGTCAATCTCAGCGTCACATAATAATTATAATACAGCTTCTAATAGAACATTAAATTAGTTTGAAATTGTATTCTAGTAAGTAAGGCCCTGATGCTATCTCATAAGACAGGTTTAAGACTCCGAAGATTGTTGTATGGTCTTCGCCCCTTGTTCAGTCTTCGTCCCCTTGGCAGGAAATTTGAAATTGTATTCTAATGAGAGGCACTAGCGCTAACTTGCAACACAGGTATAGGACGCCGGAACTTGTTTTAGGGCCTCCGCCCTTGGTCAAAAGACAAAAATTAATTAAATCAATTAATCGGCCAATAAAATCATCCAAAGCATATGAAAGAAATCACTCTCGATCAAATCAAACAGAATGATCAATCACAATCAATCAAAGCAATTAACCAAATCAGTTAAATCAATCAACTTAACTTAACCTTCACCCCATTTCCTTGTGGGGTAGGCAAAACAATCCCTGCCTCTTATTTATTTTTCATTTACAATCTTTCTCCATACATTCCTATCTCCGCATACCTCCCTAGCTTCCGCAAGATTCATACACTGTCTGTGATATGCTCGTTTATTTTTAAAACTCCTTATCGTTCTTTCCTTTATCATACATTCTATTCAGTCAAGTTTTACGCGCTTATCAGGTACGGCCTTACCTATAACCTCACCCACATATATCTGCTTCATTAATCTTGCGTTGTTCATTCTCTCAATGTGACCAAACCAACATAATGTACTACTTTTCTATCTATCCATCATCGTCTATTCCTCGCCACACTCCGTCGTTATGCACTCATTATTTATCTGGTCCCTTCTCGTTTTACCACATGCGCTTCTCAGGAATCTCATACCCACGGCATTTTTTTTGTTTCGAGATTTTTTGGACATACCCATGCCTGACTTCCATATAGTACATACGGGACAAACACGCCATTATAGATTGCCCGTTTCGCAGCTAGACTCATGCTTTCGTTTCTCATTATCGTCCACATATTTCTAATCGCTGTCCTTCCAGCATTGACCCTTCGTCCAATCTGGCCCTCCATTGTACCATCTGCAGTAAACGTTCTACCCAGATATACCAGCTCGTCTACTTGCTCCATAATTTCATCTTGCATAGTAAATACTCTAGTTTACTTTCAACCTTCTCGATTAAACACCATAGTCTTAGTTTTGTTCACGTTTACCTTTAGGTCTACGCTTTCACAGACTGGTATCAAACTTCCTCAGAACAGTTTGTAGCTCATCCGCATTGTCACTTAATAAGACTGTGGCATCTACATACACCAGAAGTCATACATTTTACGTCACCAATCATTACACCATTTGTATCCGCACATGTTTGTCTAACACATTTATCCATGTATCCATTAAACAACCACGGTGACATCACACAGCCATGCCGCACTCCTTGCTCAATATTAAAGTATTCACTCACACCTCCACTCGCCCTAACACATGCCTCGCTACCGTAATATACTGCCCCTTTACGCCACATTCATTTAATCTTTCCCGTAGTTTCTCCCTATTCACTTTGTGGTATGATTTCTCCAGATATACAAACGCACAGTACCTACCTCTTCCTTTTTACACTTAAACACTTTTCGATCACCTGCTAGAGAGCAACCGTCTGATCGACACATCCTCTCCCTGGCATGAAGCCACCCACCCTGCACATCCCAAATCCTATTTTGTTTAGTTTCTCGTACTCTATCAATCAGTATTCTTACAAAACATTTACCAGGAACGCTGAGCAAACTCATTCCTCTGTAGTTTTTGCAATCACTCTTGTTCCCCTTACCCTTACACAGTAGTACAATGATCGCGCTCTTCCAATCCCTCGGCACTTTTCCACACATAAGGCATACATTGAATAATTCACACAATCTTCGTATAAGCTTTGCACTTCCACACCTTTTTTTAACTTTCCTACCGTTTTTTATACCTCATTTATCCCAATATTCTTCTCAATTTCATTCACCATTCTTTCTACATTCTCCTTATTTAACCCTTCAGTCTTACTTTCCTCAGTACTGTACAGCTTTCCGAAATATTCTTGCCAGCATTTCCTCACTTCACAATCGTCTCCTACTATTTCGTTGCTCATATTCATTACTCCAGCAGCGATCTGTTTTGGGTCACGTTTTGTATTTTTGACCCATTTCCAGAAGAGTTTTTTGTTTCCCTCAAAATCATTCTGCATTTTCTCTTCTTCCACAGCCATCACTTCCTCTTTACTTATTCTCACTGCCTCCTTCGCTTCTTTATTTCTTAATCTGTACACCTCATACAATCGCTTTTTCTCAGTCCAATTTTTTGCAGCAATGATACTGCCTTTTTTACCGATTTATTCCACCAAGCACATTTTTTCTGTTTACCTCTTCCACATATCCGCAGGGCACATTTGACAACACAGTTTTTTAAGCTTATCCATACTTTCAACGTCAGTGTCTTTCATTTGTTCGTTCCAACTGTTTCATTCACGTTCAGCACTTTACTCCCAGCATCTGCGTACTTCATCTTCGCACCATTATCCATTAGTTTTTCTACCCTAATTCTGGACGTTCGCACTAAGTTTGCTTTCTTTCTCCAGACCCACTTTTGCCCTAAATACGATCTCGATATAACCAAAAAGTGGTCCGATACACACTCCGATCCGTGCGTTACTTTTGTGTCTTTCACCAGGTTTCTAAGCCGTTCATCATACACTATCAAGTCTATCATACTTTTAGATTCACCTCTTTGCCATGTATACATATGCACATTTTTATCTTTATTGTACACCATTCTCGTTGACTATTTGGTCTCCAAACTTTCCTAAGCTGCGTTCAGTATGTTCTCTCTGTACATCATTCCAGAAGTTCTCATACTCTTGGTCCATTTACCGGAGCATAGCATGCAATAAGAAAATTCTTCGAAACTCCACTTTGATTCTAACTCACATTACCCGGGGAGATACTAACACCTCTTTTCGCTGTTTCACTTACGATCACCCCAACTCCTTTTGCGCGCCATGTACTTCAGTCTCAACTCATAACCATAGTGCTACGGTGCGTTCATCCATCTCCAATCATCCGTTCCTTTGCGCTTTGTCTCCGATACACACAGAATATCAAGGTGCCTTTCGTGCATTACATTCGCAATTTCAAATTCTTTACCATGTATACCTCTAATATTCCACGTACCGACTCGCCAATCATTCCTTGCACAGTCGTCACCAACGGGGCCTGTGTATTTCGACCTTGACCGCCCCTTGTAGCCAGATCGATCCAAGGCAATTGTATTCTCTTGAGTAATACCAGGGCGAGTAGACCGGTTACTGGCCAAACCGTGCCTCGGACGATGTAGCATTCCCTACTAATGGTGTCGTCCTACTACCGGACAGTTATTTGTCTACCTCCTCGACACGTAAGGAAGTAAGAAGTAGAAATATAGACCGAGGCCAGAAATATATAAAGAACAGAGTGTATACTTACTGTATGGATATTTAAATGTACGTATATACATATGCATTTTTCACTTACACACACTTCAATCATATCACGCTTTAACCAGATTGCTCCCTACGCGATCCCTTGCTCTCGCGCCACTCACCGGACTTGCTGTTGTTTATTTGCTACCAAGTGCTTCAATTATTTTTAATTTAGATTTCCGAATTATAGTCATTTCTTTGTTATTTAATTTAACATTTATTTATGAAATCTCTTTTATTATTGTCGCGAACTGTGACAACTTAAACTTAAACGTTTCCATCCTCTAAGTTTCACTTTTATTCAATTGAAGGGTAACTGTAATTACGATAATGGCTTTGTTAGCTCTCCTGACATTAATTGCCTGCTTTTAGGGTTAATTAATTACAGTTAAGATCAAACATAGTAACAAAGTTAGAAGTTAGCTTAAATTTTGAATTTGCAGTCCAGGAAAAATATAGTCTAAGACAATATGCAACACAATGTTGTAATTAAACTTAAGATCACATAAAGTACCAAAAATAAAAGTTGGATCAACCTTCAAATTTGAAAACAAGAAAAAATGGTCAAACACTTACCACTTATATACGAATCTGCCATGCATAGTCACATCTTTTGTATTTTATATTTGTGTCAGTACGATTGTATGAGTTTCAACAATCATCTGGCAAGGGTTTAAAAAGGAACCGTATTTTTCGTAGAAGTTCCATTCAACCAATCTCAATCAAGTCAAACCAGAAGCTGAGCTAACAATTCTTCATAACCTAAAATTTTATATTGTACGTGTATTGACCGAACCTAAAATTTTGCGTGTATTAACCTAACCTAATACGTGCTTAACCTAAACAGTGCGTTTATTAATATAATCTAATATTGTACGTATATTGACCTAACCTAAAACGTGGGACGAGAGAAACGGGAGAGATGAGAGTGATGAGAGAAACGGGAGAGGCGAGAGAGACGAACGAGATGAGACAAGCGAGGGAAACGAGACAGATGAGTGGGGACGAAGGGGCAGGGAGACGACAGAAACGAGAGAGACGGGGGGTATGAGAGAAGCGAGAGAGACGTGAAAAACGAGAGAAATGAGAGGGACGGGAGAGACGAGAGCAATGAGAAAACGAGGGAGAGAGGTGAGAGGTGAGTGAGATGAGAGAAGCCAGAGAGACAAGAAAACGAGAGATACGAGGGAGATGAGAGAAGCGAGAAACCAGGGAGACGTGAGAAACGAGAGAGACGTGCGAAGCGAGAGAGACGAGCACGATCATTTTTTGTTACAGAAAACATTCTTCAGTTTAAAAATATACCATTAGATGACGTCACAAACAAGTTTGCTTTTAAAAATAAGTGGAATCTAATTAGAGGGATTTTTTGTCGCGCACAAAGAGCGTGAACTTATATTTCCATTTTCAAGGCCAGTTCAACTTTCACGTAATTAGCTAATTAGGATTTTTCCAAATACATTACATGTACTTGGATAGTGAAAGGTTGTTATAATGATTGCTGGAAGGCTCTAAGTACTGTATATTATTCAGTTATAAACAAGGCACCGAAAGTGAGTGTGTTGCGACCGTAAGCAACAAAAACCAGCTTTTTACCTTGTCAAGGCGTTCTTCCAATAAGATTATCGACAACCCTGGTAAGTGATCGTTTTTTATTTTGAACCCTTACTTCTTATTTTATTTACTTTATTTAATTGCTAGAGGACTGATTTCAAGTTTGGTTATATTTGTTGTTGTATAAGCATTTTTACTAATTTAACTGTAAAACGTATTTTTATCACTGTATGCAAAAACTCGACAATAGTGTTACAAACTAATTTGAGTGATATTATTATTATGGTGATAATGATAAGCGTTGGCTAAAATAAAAACACAGAGAAAAACGAAATAGTGAGTTCAAGCTTGTTTATAAATCTAGGGTCCTTTATGCCAGAGGTATTTCCGATAAGACAATACTGTATGTAAAATAATATAATGGGCTGATTTAGAATTTGGTTACTTTTGTTATTGTATAGGTACTTTTACTAGTTTAACTGTAATACGTATTTTTATTACTGTATGCAAAACGCTACAATAGTGTTACACTTTATATTTGATGCTCGTATATTGACAACAATGTCGAAGGTTAGCGCATGTATTTTTGAAGTGTAAGCTGATTTTTGCAAGCTGTAAGTTATGATTTGATTGATTGAGATTAAATGGATTGACCGTTTTCTCACGCCAGTACCCTTACATTTAGGGAGAGTACCAGCTCTGAGCCTCGGTTAGTCTTATCGACAAAGTAAGCGGTTGCTCATAGGACCTAGGTATATACATTGGGAGAATCGTTACCTGAAGGTTATAAAGAATTGTTAACTCAGCTTCTTGTTTGATTTAATTGAGATTGATTGTTTTGATTGATTGTGTTTGATCAGGCTGTTTGATTTGATCGAGAGTCATTTGTTTGATATGCTGTGGCTGATTTTATTGGGCGATTAATTGATTTGATTAATTTCTGTCTTTTGACGAGGAGGGATGGCCTTCAAGATGGTCGACAAAACAAGTTAGCCTACAAAATTTAATTGCGACTCATAATTCAAAGCAAATCGGCTGCGAAATTTTGGGGCAAAGGCTTGAGAACAAGTTCCGACGTCCTGTACCTGTCTTATGAGATGGCATGAGGGCCTACTTATTAGAATACAATCTCAAATTTCCCGCCAAAACAAAATGGCCGAGGGCTTTGATTATGACTCATAACATCAAAATTTGAGATGTTTATCTTTAAGTAATTAGATAGTTAGTAGGTTTTTCCTGACACTGTAGGTGTAATGGAATAGTGAAAGTTTGTTATTGTTTGATCAAAATTGGGAATGAAGCGCCCCGTGTTTGTCTTTACGTAACTAGGTGATTAATGGGTTTTTCCCTGACGCTATAGATGTAGTTGAATAGTGAAAGTTGAAAGGACATTGAAATTGTTTAAAACCTGTCTGCTTAAAAACCCAACGGAATTTACTTAGGCCTAATGATTACAGGGATTCGTATGCGCTTATCGCTAGGTGGAGCCACGGTCAATCTCTATTACAGAAAACATTAATTAGTTTTAAAATACACCACTAGATAACTCAGAAACAGACAAATCTACTTTTAAAACTATACTACTGGGTAGAGCCCTGATTACAGAAAACATTCATTAGTTTCAAAAATAAACCGGTATCAGACGTCACAAACAATCAGGGCTCTGGCAAGGGGCAAAGACCCAACAAGGGATGAAGACCATAAAACAAGTTAAGGAGACCTATACCTGTCTTATGAGAGTATGGCCTCTTATTAGAATACAATTTCAAATCTCCCGCCAGTTACAAAAATGTCCGACAAAAACCGATACTATTTCAGTTTTCCCGCCAAGGGGGCCATAACAGAGGGCTAAGAAACGTGAACAAGTTCCGGGGTCCTAAGTCTGTCTTTCGAGGTAGTATGAGGGCTCCTTATTAGAATACTATTTCAAATTTCCCACCATGGGAGCGAAGACCGGACAAGGGGCGAAGGCATCCTATACAGGCCTTATAAGACAGCATGAGGGCCCCACTTACTAGAATACAATTTCAAACCAATGTATTATTCAATTAGAAGCTGTATTATAATTACTATGTGGTGCTGAGATTAACATACTGTGGAATATGTAATCTTAAAAATAGTATTACTTATAATAAAATAATTAAAAACCCTTTATCTTTCTTATTCTCGAACCAAAGCGTTTTGATAGAATACACTATCAGATCAATATCTTGAAATTATTTCTATGTTACTCGGCGTTGAAATGTGATTAAAATTCAGCTTATGTATCCGACTTGATTTATGACGTTAAGATGTACTAAGATAACGTGTCTGCGGGTATCTCCAGGGTTTGACCTGCTCAGGATACTGCCATCTGGATCAACCACACCCCTAAACCACGGGGATAGATTGAAAAAATGATCTCCGAAAACGGCCGACACCCTTCGACGCTTACACGAGTCGTGGTACGAATGGTATGTTATGAGCGTTGAGCCAGTTCTGATTTTTTTCTGGCGTAATGGCATGTTGTTGTCTGACCAAAATATTAAATCCTTTTTAGCATGATGTTCGTTAATGAAATCATTAAGTTTGATCAGACAATTCTGAATATAGCGGTGGCTACCCAGTTCTGCGCCTTTTACACGCCCCACATAAGGCCTAGATATCCGTCTTATAGACATCGCGCGCCAGACTAAAATTTTATCAGCAAATTCTGCTTTTTTTTTATATTTAACATTTTCTGCGTTGTTTTCTGTGTTATCAGTACAGAAGCCATCGTTACCCTTGATTTCTGGGTTACTTAGAGTGAAATACTTGTCATCTTCGTTGTTGGCAAAATGTATTTTCTTTGATGCCCGACAACATCGTGGTATCCGTGCCAACTGTTTTGGCGTATATTTTGAACATTTTCTTCTTTTCCGATATTCTCGAGCATTTCTAACCAATTCCCTCCAAACTGCATCCTTGGCAGTTCTGTACTTCCTTGCTAATGTCTTGACCGACATTCTAACTCTATTTGTTGCTCTTTTACTAACCTGTCTGCTCTGGCTTGGGTAAAAGTCTTCCACTTTTTGGGGAATTTATACATGGTATAACTTGTTCACTATCCGTTATTGTGCGATAAATATTTCTGCGGGAAATATTTTGATTTTCGAATATGCAAACTATTTCACGCTTAGGCATTTGCCTAACTAGACTGTAAATACTTTTACGAAGATCTAATTTGTAAGCCATTTTAGTACAACTGTACTGTCAAAGTGAAGACAAACTTTCAGAGAATTTTTGTTTCCACCTCACTCTTTGACATAATGTGTCAACACTCCTACATGTATGGGAGAAGACGGCACACATTACCACTAAAAACTACTAGTTTTATATACTACAGTTACAGTCTAAAAACGACTGTATACGAGGCCCTAAGGTATTTTTTTGTGAACATCTGGAAAATTGCCAACTGTAGAGCAATCTAGTGCAGGCGAGACTCTAAAAGTGCTTTTCGTGAATAGTTTGAAAGCTATCAACTAAAGAGCAAAAAGTAAAGAGACTTTTTTAATGACGTTTTTTTGTGAGTGTTGTAGGGTAATAAATAATCCCCAAAAGCTACTGTACAGGTTGTCCCATTTCCGTATGTTTTACGTGGTATCTCACTTATTTTTTAGGTTAGAACCTTGCGGTTTTCGCGACACCGTGTTACTTTTTAAAGATGCACTAATCAAATTTGCCATAGCCATCTTAGTTTTGTGCTACAGGTTGATTTTGTTGATTTTCAGTCATCCCCTGTAACTCTGTTATTGTCAGACATATTAAAAAAGTAAAAACTGATATTTGTACATTTTTTTACGTAGAATCCAGTGGCGATACTCAGATTTTCTTTAGAGGTCACAGTTTTTGAGATATTGACATAACCTACTTTTTTTTAATGGGACACCCTATTTATTTTTTAAAAATCTTTTTCCCCTTGCCAAGAGCTTTTCAAAAATATAGCGTAGTCTATATTTATTTTTATAAATAACGTGACAAAATGATTTTTTTCTATAATTTACATTGATAAAAAACAAAATAATTAATTAACCACAAATTGCAGACCATTATGTCTCCTACAAGTTTCACAAAGTTTATAAATTCTTTTAATAGCATTTTCCAAAATAAATTCGTAATTCTGCAAAAGCATTTTCTGTTGCAATTTTTAATTGTTGCATGTTGGCATATTGCCTTGAATAAATTTTATTCTTTAAATACTCCCACAAAAAAAAATCTAAAACCGAGAGATCCGGTGACCGTGGTGGCCATCGAACAGGTCCATTTGTTCCAATCCATCTCCTGGGAAAACGTTCATTTAGCCAGTTTTGTATTATTCTAGCATCGTGGGCTGGAGCCGCATCCAGCTGGAAGAATATATCGTTCAGTTGAGCCAGTGGAATATCTTCTAAAATGTTCATAGTTTTTTCTGGTAGAATTTGTAAGTACCCATTAGAGTTTAGGTTTTATTCATAAATCTTGTAAACTATTTTTCGGTTAAAAATAAAGCAGGAGACATTAAATCCGAACCTGCCTTGACGCTCTCTAGGAAAAATCACGTGGGTGTTTTCTTGACTCCAAAACCGCGAGTTGTGTCTATTAAGAATTCCCGAACTTGTGAAGTGTGCCTCGTCTGACCAAATTATTTTTTTTTCAAAATTATTGTCCTGAGTTTTCATATTTATAAACCAATTGAAGAACTCAAATCTACGTCCAGCATCACCAGGGTGCAGATGATGAACAAGTTTATACTTGTAGGGTTTGAATTTATGTTTTTTTAAAATCCTTTGCACTGTTGTTCTAGACACACCGGTCTCTTCACCTATTTTCCTGCACGAGGTTTCAGGAGTGGCTTGAACAACTGTTAAAACGTTGATCTCTGATTCCTCGTTCTCTTTGTTGTAAACTCGGGGTCGAGGTTTGTCAAAACATCTATATTGGCAAAGATTAAATTTTAATTTTTGAAATATTTTTCTGTCGGGTTGTCTTCTTTCGGGATATCTATATGACAAAATAGGAATAGAAAATAAATACAAATTCTAAGGTAAAGATTAACTGACCTATTCAGATAGAGTTGTAAGGCCTGGTGTGCGTTTTCATTAGATAATATGAAGCAGGTATTCATATCATATTTCTCAAAGTTTTCAAATTTTTGGTTTCGAGCCATATTAACAAATAATTAAACAACAACAACAAGAACAAGAACGATAACAATAAACAAAAACAACGAATAACAATAAATGTCAGCACTAAATTTGGGAAAATGTAACCAGGAATAATTTGAGAGAGGCAGAAACTTTAAAAATCAAATACCTAAGTAATGGCAGAAGGTTAATTATTTTGTTTTTTGCGTTACCATGCTTACCCACGGTTATCCACTATTATCAATGTAAATTATAGAAAAAATGTCACGTTATTTAAAAAATAAATATAAACAGCTATATTTTTGAAAAGCTCTTGGCAAGGGGAAAAAGATTTAAAAAAATATATATAGTGTCCCATAAAAAAAAGTAGGTTATGTCAATATCTTAAAAACTGTGACATCTAAAGAAAATCTGATTACGCCACTGGATTCTACGTAAAAAAATCTACAAATATCAGTTTTTACTTTTTTAATATGTCTGACAATAACAGAGTTACAGGGGATGACTGAAAATGCAATTCTTCCAAAAATCACCTTGTAGCACACAAACTAATATGGCTATTAGTGGAGTTGATCGGCCTATTTCCACAGTTTATGCCTTTTGAGCGCGACGTTTCGGAAGCGGACTCTGCTTCGTCGTCAGGCTTAGTCCTGAAAGGACTGTTTTCTTTAGTCGAATTCATATGTTATATAATAATTTTTCCAACATTGACTACTCTTAGATTCGAAACTGGTATCTTTCACTATAGTTGACACCTTTGCCACTGAGCCACTGGAATCCAATATATATATATATATATATATATATATATATTATATAATTTCGTAGTTGCGCAATTTATTGACATGTTCATTAACTTCTTGCGCAGGTGTATTCTTAAACGTTGACTGCCACGTGTATTTAAAATGATACACACTAGTCGTGTCCAGTACCCGCGTGTATCATTTTGTATACATGAATTAACTTCGTTCTGGCCGTGTGTATGGTACAAAGAACGTTTAGCATAGGTTTCTTAGAGCAGGATGTTTGGTGTGGCGTGAAACACACATAGCAACTTAGCCGCAATTTCTTTTAAAATATAAATGAACTACAACGTTATTAAGTGAAAATTTATTCTTGGAAACATACCAATACGTGTGGTAATATAAATATAAAAAGTGTATGACGTATGTAAAATAAGTTATACTATTGAAAATGTCAAATAAAAAATGTTACTGCAAATAAAATATCTATTGTTTCTTGGATGAAATATTATGCGTAGAAAAAAACATTCTAAACAAAGTAATGGCTGATCTGTGCATGTACATCCGAACTAACTTGCTTCGTTTTCGAATTGCATATGCGCGACCATGAATTGTTTTGTTTTGTTGGTAACAGATCTTGCAACGTCCTCTTTTTCAGCAGGTCTGTAGGCATGCTGGTTATTGACTGCCGCTTCGATAGTTTTCTTGTCAATATTCAAAGCTGCATGCATAGATTTTCTTTGAAATTTGTGATACTTATATTGCAGGCGTTGTCATTATTTTGCTTGTACAACAGGTGAGCGTTAACAACACTTGCTCAATAATCAGTTCAATGGCAATTTTTTAAACCATTTGATGCTTCGTCGTAGCGATGTTGAATATGAAGACATCTGATCGGATAAATCTATAAAACTTTTAGCTGTATTATAATCAATCACAGCCTTCGGCTTGGATTTACACCATCTCTGCCAGGTATTTCTACCATTTCATCTGTATGTTTTGTGGAAGCATCATTACTTCTCTTTTGTCTTTCCATTGAAGACAACTATTCCATTCTTCTCCTGGCCCATTATTTCGCCTTTCTGCAGTTTGCTATTCACCACTTCTTTTGGCAGACCTTTTCTGTTTTTCGCAGCGTTCCAACGAGTGTGTGTTTCTTTCTCTCAATTTTAGGGCCAACTCAGTACTTGTGTACCAATTGTCAGTGTAGAGTGTTAAACCTTTATCGAGATTTTGCTCCATCAATTCTAAAACAACTTTCGTAGCAACATCATGCCTTCAACTTTGTCTTGGCACAATATATCTTCGAATGCAACAAATATCCTCCGGCAATACATAATTTGAAGAGTTTGATTCCAAACTTATGTCGCTTGCCCTTGATATACTAACGGAACTTGAGCCGCCTACGAAAGGAACCATGGTTTCGTCAATGCATACGTTTTCATGAGGCAAAATAAACTTTTAAAATTCTCATTCAGTGCGTCAACAAGTGATTCACTTTATGAATCTGTCACCTTCTGGGCATAGCTCATTATCAGATAAATGAAACATTCGAAGAATAATTTCGAATCTATTGCGTGACATACATTTAGCTGCATTTGACAAGTAAAGATCAGAATTTCGCCAATAATCAGGAAGTGACGGCTTTTTATCTAATCCCATCACATCAATATTAGAAATCTATACACTTCGTCATTGTCTGTAGGGTACCATTTGTTCAAGCGTGAAGATGGTCCTATGGATTCTTCAGTTATTCCTTGTAATATTTTTGTTGCGCATAAATATTTGTTTGGGTGACAATAGTATCCAAGTTGTTCGTCAATGAATAATTTATAGTACGCCAGTTCATTTTTTTTTATTTGAATTACATCTGTCACTCCAATATTTTTGTCAAAATATATTCATGAAAGTTATAACTTCTCCCATTCCTGTTCATCTTCGCAATCAGTTTACATTCTCGTTTACTTGCATAAGTTCATTCTCACTTTACTATCATCAACATTAGATGTTGCAATCATTTGGACAATCTTCAGTTTTCTTTTTTTTATTTGAGGCAAAACCAGCAGTAGAAGTAGACAAATTTCGTTTTTATTCACTTGTTCTGAAATAAGCAATTGGTTTTGATAAAATAAAATTTTATACCATATCTTTGTACTCATACCTTCGCTCGAAGACGTATCTCGGCTACAACTGTTATTTTCCGAATATTCATACACTGGATCAGCGTCTGAATCGTGAACGGGATCATATCCATCATCTCTCATGTCAATATACTGATCTATCAGGGCCTGTAAATGGGCCTCTTCACGTTCATATGACATTTTTATGCCCTTACAGAAGTACGATTATACCTCTACGAAATCTAATCGACGACTAAGTGCAGCGAACAACTTATACGCAATACTTGTTATTCAGTTTATGCAAGTTGAAACCTGTAAACTGTATTCTATTGAATACGTGGCGCAAAATACATAACAACAACTCCACGCGTGTATCACTAGAACACACGGAGAAAAAAGGTAAAATAACAAAATAATGTAATTTTACTCTATAATAGTCTTAATACATCATTTTATAGAAAATTGATTTAAAAAAAATAGTGTGGCCCCAAGGAACTTTTTCAAAAATACCCGTGGCAGTCAACGTGTTAAGCTCTTCGCGCATTATTGGAATCCATATGGGTTTCATTTCTACACTAGCTTGGCTTATTGGATTTTCTGCTAGTGCGATGTATGTGGCTTTTTTGAGTTTTCGACGAGTTGTGTTCTCGTCATTTGCCACTATCTGTATGTTATCCCATTGGATGTGGTGGTGTTCGTTCCAGACATGTGCGGCGATCTTTCTATTTCGCCCTTGCGGACGTTGTTCTTGGGTTCCTGTGTTCTCACTTTGAGTGGTCTACTGCTCTCTCCTATGTATGCTCTACCGCATTCGCATGGTAGGTTATATACACAATTCTTGGAATTCTGATCTTCATTGTATGGTTTAGTTTTGGTTAGTATTCCCCTGAGCGTTCTGGTCAATTTGAAGGCAGTGCGTATCTTGCATTTGCTGCCTATCCTTCGTATTTTGTCTGAGGTACCTTGTATATATGGTATTATCGCTGTATATTTAGGTTCTTCTTTTTCGGTTACCCTTTCGCTGTTTAGGTTAGCTGTTAGATCGGGGTAGCCATTTCCTTTGAGTGTCCTAGCGATATTTTCTTTTTCTTTGTTCAGGTCCTCTTGTTTTGAGCATATCGTTTTTGCTCTATCGTACAAGCATTTTGCCACACCTAACTTCACGTTTACTCTATCGTACAAGCATTTTGCCACACCTAACTTCACGTTTGTGGCAAATTTGATTAGTGCATCTTTGGTTTCATTAAAAAATAGCACGGTGTTGCGAAAACCGCAAGGTTCTAACCTAAAAAATAAGCGAGATACCCCGTAAAACATACAAAAATGGGACAACCTGTACATGAGGCTCGTGAATATCTTGATATTCTTGACAAAATTTTTTGTAGGTCAATAAATAAACTTTAAAAGCTATGGTATACGAGGCTCTAAAATACTTTTTGTGAATATCAGAAAAATATTAGCAATAGAGCGAAAAGTATAAACACCTTTGTTAACAAAATGTTAGCAAGTTTTTTAATAGTAGTTTTTCATTTGATAATAAATTAGGCCTAAGAAATAACGAAACGAAATTATGGTTAGCATTGGTTAAACCATAATCTGAACGATTGACAATAGTATATGTGCCATCTTAATTCATCTCATTGATAAACACGCTTTTGCTATTCTTCATTTTGCGACATGTAGACGAGTATTAATGTAGCAAATCTTTCAAAAAAATGTTAACGAGAAAGGTGGAAAGTAAAAGTAAAATCAGTAAAGATACATTAATATACCTAATTAGCGTGACAATTTCATAAATCAACTTTCGCATAATTATTATCATTAAAGATCTTTAAGTAAAATTACCGTCACTTTGGAATTATTATAATGGAAATTTAAGTTGAGGTGCAATTTTTGAACACACACATCGTTTCATGATGAAGCTGTCAAAAACGGAATCTCCCTAAACTGCTTACGTAGGTACGTATAATTTAGTATAGTTTGTAACATGTAACTATTTACATATTTCTGAATATTTTAAAACATAAAATTGATTTTGTTGATACGCCCATTCGTAATTATCAACGTGGGAATGACTGGTTATCTTAAATTACGTGTAGATATAACAAAAAACAACTTATGCGTTTCCTTTTATGTAACTATCGAAAGCAGGTGTTATGAATGAAAAAATAATTAGTGAACGTCAAAGAATCCCATTTGTGAGTAACTTGTTTGAATTTAATTAATAGTTCAACTAAGTAAACTGGTAACAAAATTATAAAAAAATGTGATGTTGAACACTTGTTCAGTTCAGTTGCAGTTTTAGCGTTATTGCTTATTCGCCGTTTATTTATACTTTATAAAGTCCCTACCGAAGAAATAAAAACAATAATTATTCTCCGGATGTTCATCACCAACGCTAACGAAAATTTATTGAAAATAAACTCGTTAATTAGGTATTCATGATGACAGTTTCTCGAAGATTGAGTTGGTGTTTACTACTTTTATTAGATTGTTGATCGCTTCGAGATTAATTTTCAATTCAGACTTTATTATCGTTTAAAATTGAATGTGAAGCAGTGAAATTATTCCAGTTAAATTAATGATGCCCGCAAGAAAGATAACTTTATTTCTGTGTTTGCTTAAAATTCTTAAAATTTGTACCCAAATTTTTCCTTTTACTATGTCTTTAGGACCACAG
This sequence comes from Vesta saturnalis, assembly GCA_036346205.1. NCBI lineage: Eukaryota > Metazoa > Arthropoda > Insecta > Coleoptera > Lampyridae > Vesta > Vesta saturnalis. Next base: position 51,171 of record JARFJB010001511.1, read on the forward strand.
ACTTTCTAGCTTAAGGCTCCATTATCATGGTACTTAATACGTAGGGTAAGGACAAATCATGGAAACCCTAAAATATCTTGCAAATAATCCTCAGAATTAAAAAAACGAACAAATACCTGATATTTGTAAAAAAGCTGTCACACGACACCGAACTCAACCCTCAGCTATTTTGCACTTTGATGATACTTATATCACAGTATATTTCATTATTGTACTGTGCTTATATCACAGAATTTTGTTTGATTCGCGATAGATGGCACTACTAATGCCAAAAATAAAACGAACGATTGGAAATGGTGGAATGTTTCGGTAAATACTGTACTGTATAGTAAAATTTTTAAAAAAGCTACCCTATAGTAACTCATTCGACTACTAACTCCCCCCCCCCCCCCCAGGAAGCAAAAATGATATTTTACACTGTGTCCACCAAATCATTCAATCCTTGTGATCAATTCTTAAAGTATTTGAATTCTTGATAGAAGGCCATGCAATTTTGATTATTAACTTAAATGTGTTAAATATTAAATATTAAAACTTAGAAATTCATTTTTAAACAAATAATTGTGTGTGTGCATGTGCATGTGCGAGTGCGACTGTGAATGCAAGTGCGAGTGTGCGTACTTGCGTGTGTGCACGTATGTGCCTGGGTGTGTCCGTGTATTGTGTGAGTGTGTCCGTGGGTGTGTCGGTGTGTGTCTGTGGGTGCACGTGTATCTGTGTGGGCCTGTACGTGTCTGCCTGGGTCTGTGTGCGTGAGTGCATGTGTGTGTGCGTGTGTACATGTGTGCGTGTGTGCGTGTGTACGTGTGTGCCTGTGTGCGTGTGCGTGTGAGTGTGTGTGCGTGTATGCGTGTGTGTGCGTGTGTGCGTGTGTGCGTGTGTGAGTGTGTGCATGTGTGCGTGTGTGCGTGTGTGCGTGTGTGCGTGTGTGCGTGTGTGCGAATGTGCGTGTGTGCGTGTGTGGGTGTGTGTGTGTGTACGTGTGTGCGGATGTGCGTGTGTACGTGTGTGTGTGAGTGGGTTATGGTATGACATTGATGTATGTGTCCGAGTTTGTCGGTGTGTGTCCGTATGAGTCTGTATGTCTCCGTGTGCGCCCGTACGTGTCTGTGTCCGTATGTGTCCGTGTGTATCCGTATGTATCCTTATGTCTCCGTGTGTCTCGGTGTGTATCCGTGTGTGTTCTTGTGTGCCCGTGTGTGTCCGTATGTGTCCGTGTGTGCCCGTGTGTATGAGTGTGTATGAGTGTGTGTCCGTGTATGTCCGCGTCTGTGTGTGCCCGTGTACTATCCATATGTGTCCGTATGTGTGGCAGTGTGTGCCTGAAATT